>VXBA01005295.1:138078-224985 GCA_013399895.1 Serilophus lunatus | reverse complement strand
CACGGTGCCAGTGCGGGGTTGCGGGGCGGGCTGGGCAGAGGAGGCGGGGGTGCGGGCTTCCCCCCCTCCCCGCAGGGCAGCCCCTGCGCGGCAGTGCGGGGACAGTCGCTTCCCGGGCAGCCCCTGTGGCCCCGGGCAGCCCTGTACACCCCTTTTGTGGGTTTCCGTGGTCGGTGGGTGCCCTGGGAGGAGGCAGCCATCCCGCGGCTGGTAAAAACATGGCACTGGGAAGTCGTCGGCTCACAATTTTGGCGGGAACCGCCATTTTGTTGGAGCCGGGAACCTCGAAGGGGGAGGTGGAGCCCAGACCGCTGGGCAATCTGAAGGGGCGAAGCCGGGAAGAGGACCGCGAGACTCACGTGAGACTTGGAGAGCTTAAAAGCCCGAAGAAACGGAAGTTCACTCTCTTTGGCTTCCTGCAAAGCTGGAGAGCAGCAGCACGGCTCCCCCTCTCCTACTCCCAGGCCCCGTGGCTTGACTCCACCCACTCCCATTGGCACCGGAGCCACACCAGCACAACTGGAGGTTGAAAGCTTCTCCAAATAACATCCCGGGTTGGGGGGAGAACTTCTCACTCTGTTGTGTTTTTCAGAGACTCCAAGGGCTGGGAGTTAGCTTCCACCAGAGAGATAGAAGAAGAAGCAGCTTTCCCTTCCCACTGCTTGTCTTTGGCCAGCCTGCTTGGCCAAAGACAAGCAGTTCCCTTATTCCTTTTTCCCCCCTTTTTCGTGGTTTTTGTTGGGTGCTTTTCTGTGTTAAGTTTGGAGTTCACTTAAACTGTTATCTTCCTTTTGGCTGAGCTCCAGACAAATAAAGTGTTTCCCTGTTGTTAATTCTGTTCATTCTTCTCGTCACTGTTCAGTGTGCCCCTGAGTAAAACACAGTGGTGCTTAAACCACCACAGTGTTCAAGTCCGAATTGGATGAAGCTTTGAGCAACCCAGTCTAGTGGAAGGTGTTGCAGTGCATGGCAGAGGGGCTGGAACAAGATGATCTTTAAGGTTCCTTCCAAAATGATTCTGTAATTCCATGAATTAAAGTTGTGAATCTTACAAGAGAAGTTATGAGAGGAAGAAAGCTAACCGTTTAGAAAAGCCTTTGATCAGTTTATGGCAGGCATTCTATAGTCTGTTTGCCTATAATAACAAGGAACTGTGTGATGTTGTGATCTGCTTTTCACATGGTTTTTATTCTCAGTAATGTTAATTAGTAGCATAGAATTTGTAGTCACATGGGACTGAGGATCTCCTATCTTGTTTTGAAGTATTTGTTGTGATTTATGTTAAAAGTACAAAGAACTTCTCTTTGCCAGTGTGCAATTTACCTGGTAAGATCCTGAATTTGCTTGGAGATCCACCTTTATCTTCCAGTAAAACTGGAGAAGATTCATCAGTTCTTCAGCTTTTTCCTTATTGTACAAAACCAGATCCTTTCAGCTAACAGTAAGGCAAAAATGGAGTGAATAATAATGTAACAAGATATCTGTAACTACAAGGATACAAATGAAGGTGAAAATCATTATGGACTCTATGGAAGTTCTTGGTTCAACCTGTTTGCTAGATTTCATATGTGTATTTCAAATATTATAAGTTGAGATGGATTAACTCCCAATTTAATGTACAGTCCATCTATTTCAGAATTCTTTCCTATAGAGACAACATTTACAGTGGTATCTTTCCAAATTTCAGTGCTCACATTCTGTTAGTATATGCTCATGGAATAATCATCCTTTGTAAACAGAGTCAAGATCCTATAATACAATTTTTGAGGAAAATTTCTGCAACAGATTTGGTGTATAAGAATATAAATAGTTCAAATGCAGCTATTTAAGCACAAATCACATGAATTCCCCTAAAACAGGTTGCCTCTGTCTAGCCTAGGCAATTTTCAGGGATCTAGGGAATCATTACAGCAAGCACCAAAGTTCTCTGTATAGTAAAAGAAGAAAAGTAGGTGCCTGACTTAGATACCTAAAACTTAATGGGCAGTAATTCTTCTTGGATAACTTTGAAAGCACCTACATTTTTCTGTTGACAAGTTTACTAGGAACCTAAAATTAGAAGCATGTTAGTTGTGTAAGCTAGACAAGCAGGACTACCTTTTTCACTGACATCTCTTTCTGACGATGAAGATTGACATAATAGAAGAAAAGAGTGAGTGAAGAGAACTCAGACAGGGATAATCATATATTGATTTCTGACTACATAGTACAGGGAATCCTGTCATGTTCACAAGTGCATAAATCTGTTGATACGCATAGAAAAGACAAAGACAGAGGTGATACCAAGCTCCAAAGAATTCAAACATATGTAGGTAATGAACAAGGTAAAAATTTCAAAATAAAGCAATTTTTAATCAAAGTTATTTTCATTGTAGGAGTTTTTGTTCATTGAGATTGTCTTACTGTATTACATATCTAAGTGTAAGGGAGGAAAATATCAGCAATAGTCTGCCAGTTCCAGAATGCAAACGAAATCTCAGACTGTCTTCTCTAGCTGATGAGAACTATTCAAAACCAGAAACTGAATTTATACCAACGATCCTAAGTTTGATAGCACTCTGCAAAGCAGTGCAGTGGGACACGAACATTAGTCTGGAGTATTGCATCTATAGCAGAGAAGCTCTTAATTTGGATTGCTTCTTCCATGCTTCCATGCCAATGTTTCCATGCCAATGTCTTTCTTTCTTCTCAGGTGTCACAGATTGTGGTGATTATGCCTTATTACCTGTATCCTTAAGATGGGGGTTTTGCCGCAGCTGAGTGCTGTTGTAAACAAAGCAGTATTTAAGAGCTACACATGGAACATCACTCCTTCTTGCAGTCCACATTGGCAGTATCATACAACAATGTAGCTATTCATTGTTTTCAGACTGCATATCTGAAATAAAAAATCATATTTATATACAGACAGTTTAGAATAAACTTTTATATTCCTAAATAGTTTTGCAACAGATGACCTGAAAGATTCCTTATGCATCTGAGACCTCATTAGTGTTATCCACTCAATTAAGTGATAATATTGAGAGGAGTAGGTGGAAGTAGGGAGGCATAGTGTTATCAAGATTTACTTAGCCTGGAGAATTATTTTCTCTGTTAAGGAGAACCAGAAGTCGAATGGTAGATAGCTTCATAATAAGAAATCTGCACCAGAATTTATTCACCTTCATCTAATCTGCAACAGAAAAAAAGTGAAAGATCTAAACTTAAAAGCAAAGTGTAACATTTTTTAACAGTACACATGCCAGATTTAAAACCATGTGTTTAAGCACAAACAAAAAATATTTTCTATATTTTTCTTAGCAAATTTCACTACAAGACACCTTCAATATGCTTAATTTGTTAAAGTGCATCAAGTATGCCATTTAAAAAGTAGCACTCATATGTTACTGTTCTTACTTTCATTATAAAAATAGAACTCTCAGCACCTAGAGAAGATGAAGAGACCTTCAAAAATAAGTATTTTAACTCATGTCCTAGACACCTCTGAATCTGCTCTACACTCAGAGCAGAAAAGCCTGTGCATGGAGAGGAGAGCACTTTCTACTGTGCAGAAGCTGGTGTTATGGAACTTGGCCTCTTTCTCAATTAGAGCTTAATGGACTTTGAAAAGAATCCTAGTCTCACATATTCATTAATTATATCTCCTAGGACATAGCTCCTCTTGTCTCCATTTCTTCTTTTCACACTCAAGATCAGAAAGAGGGCATTTTTGGATATCATTCTGTTATCTTTTCCTATTGATATTTTTTTTTCCTCCACAAGAATGACCTCAGCAGATCTTCACGGGTGCAGCTGAAAGCAGTAACTGGTCACTTACACCTCTCTTGCAAGGGCATGATTTACCCAGGCAGTTGCAGACAGAACTGAGCTCACTTTGCCTTTCCTCAGAGGTAGCTGACTGAGCAGGAGTGCAGATTGGATGAACTCAGGGCTGTCTGTACACACCTGTGCAGGCATGATCCATAAATCATTAGTCACAACCCTGAGATTAATTCTGCTAACACCTTCCACATAAAAAGCTGGCTGCAGAAAACCTGTTTGATGCAGAGATTCTCTCTGTCGATAACCAGGAGTTGGGCAGCTCAACTGGTAATTCCTCGTGCAGGATGGCATGGTGATGAATGTCCTCCTTTGAGAATGTCCTCCTTTTTTATTATCTAAGGCAACTGCCTCAGACTTCTGTCTAACTTTGAGATGCTGGCATTAGGTTAGAGAAATCAGATTCTTTGGGGGAGTGAGGGTGAGAGTGCCTTCTACAGAGCAAGCACAGCTCACTGAAGTCAGCAGCAGCACACTGGCCAATGTAAATGCAGTAATCTTGCTCTGAAGTTCCAGACAGGATAACTCAAAGGGTTAATACCATTTTTTCAGTTTTGAGACAAAACTAGATCTTGGAAAACCCAATGTCCTAGTTCAGTTTTAAATTGTTAGCAGGTCTAAACAGATTTATGTAGCAGTCATGGGCATTTACATTTAGGAACTGTGGACTATTTGAATCCTAATAAATATCTTCTGCTGAATTGTATCAAAACAAAGTGCAAGAAACCTTGTGTGGGTTCCTTAAACAAATAATATTTAACTTACTTAAATAATGCCCTCCAGGTATTATGCTGAAACACCTGTTTTCTTGAGCAACAGCTACTCCCATGGGAAATAAGTTCAAAGCCAATATAGTAGCATACAAAATGTTTTTGCCAGATACGAATGCTGCCTACGTTCAGTATTGCAAATGGAATGTTTTTTATCCATTTGCTGTCATTTCTCCTTAATAACCCAGGGTCATTTATACGACATGACTATTTTTATTTGCATTAAAGATTATCAACAGAAATATTAAAATGCACTCTATTTTAAAAGACTTTCAAAATTTGTTATGTTTAAAGGAAGGAAAAAAATATCCATTACCCAGATAGTGGTTCAATGTTAATTCAGAAAGGGGGCAGGAAAAGGTTTTGTAACTCAGCAACAGTTTCCTTTTGGTCCTTCTCATGAATCTGATATGAAACCTATCCAAATGAATGAAAAGATCCCAGTTTCCTTCAAAAGGCTTTTTCCCACTGATTTCAACAGTACAGTATCTAACCAGGGTGAAATGATCTAATTCTTATCTCTCTGTATATCAACATTACACAAAATCAATAGTGAATATAAAGCAAGATTATAATTAGGCCTTGCTACTGCTGAGTTATTATTCAGAGTCAAACTCTAATTTGCAATGTACATTAGTTTTGGGAAGGATAACAGAAGTAGAGAAGAATAAATGGAAAGCAAGTAAAGGTCACATTGGCAGTGTCATCTCTGCCTTTTAGCTGACAATCCAGTTTTATTCAGATAAGACAGGATTTTATCTGCTGCTCTCCTTGTCTGTGTTCATTTATGAATCATGACAGTTAAGTTGTGTGAGCAAGCAGAGAAGAATACACTTGATTTTATTTAGACACTTTTCCACTACTTAGATTTTCCCATTAATTTCAGTAGAAGTTTGATTGAGCCCTTTGCAAACACTAAAACCCACTGAGGGCTGGGTGTGAACACTTCCAGAATAAATGGCAAACATTTTCAAAAATAATGTTCTAGCTAAAACAATTTCCTAGTAAAGTATTCACAAGCAACAGTCTTCCTGCAATTCTTGGCTATGCAAAACAATTTAATCATACCTTAAAGCCAACTGGAAAAAAGTTGTCTAAGCCCTAGAAACACAACCACTAACATTTCCAATGATCTTTCCTAATTCCTATTGGAAAGAACTCTTATTTTTCTACCTAGCAGTTTGGTTTGCATTCTCTGGAAATGATCTCAAATAAGATGATTACCTCAGAGCAATTAGAAATTTAGAAATAAACACAACTAAGTAAACAGAAAGATGTCAAATCTCTTTCCTAGCTGACTTTGCCAAAGTCATAGCAAATCAAATTCTTAGAAAAGGACTGACATCTTTCTAGGCATTAATTAGGATTATTACTATTTCAGATACAGTTGGACCCTACATACTTGCCAGCTGGTGTCCCAGCAGCATCTTCACTTTCAAAAAATTAGCTTGAGTATATGGGCTCTATCCACCTGCACACCCTTACTTGCCTTCCCACCTTTTACTTTAGCCTTATTGCTTGTGGCTTTAGCTCAGCAAAACTCAGAAGTTTATGACAGTTAGAGAAATGGACTAAGTTCCTGAAGTGAGGGACACCTGAAATCAGTAAAAGTCAACAGGATTTGCAGACAAACTCCTCACCAAACAATCAACAATCAAGCAATCAGTTTCTTTGAGATCATCTCATAGACTTCATTGTCATATCCTATCTTCAGCTGTGGCTGGGTGTGAGGCTGGCCTGACTCCTCCACACTTGGATTCTCTTCTGTAACCACAGCAGGGAGAAAAGCAAGGCAATACACACAAGGCACCTTATCACAAGTAGTGGAGTAGAGGGAGAAGGTGGGAAGCTCAGAGGACATGTGGCTTAGCCCCCCATTGTGTTCTGGGGGACCTACATACTGAGGTCAAACCTCACTTCTCAAGGCACTGAGATAACATCGTGGAAAAGAGAAAAATGGAGGAAAGTTGTAATTCTCAGAGGAGGCAGGATCTACTGGTGGGATAGCAGGGCAAGTTGCTTTACCCGATTCATGAGGTAGTATACATATGGCTGTTGGACTCACTTTTGCAAGAGAAAGCTTGCAAAAATTATTTTTTGTGAGCTCAACTATATTCAACTCTTCAAGCACAACTATGCTATTGCTCAAGTATATCCTTACATCAGTTCATAGATTAACATGATGAGTGTGTTTTTCCTGACTCCAAGGAAAGGTTGAAAGCTTGAAATCATCCAGATTCAAGGGGAAAGGGATGGAAAGAGTAAATCTCATTGGTGAAAAGGAGACTCAGCCAGCCCTACAGCAGTTTGACCTGAAGATAGCCTCTCACAGCCACCAATGCAGCTGTCAGTGGAGTTTTCAATAGCCAGATGTTGTTACTGGAAAATACATTTCAGAGTTCATTGGAGCTACTTATAGTCCTAACCTAATGTAACCTAACCAAGGCAGCTGATTCTGTAGCTAAAAAAAGATATTGCAGATTAAGCTGAATGTGAAGCATCAGTTATAGAATTATATGGTATTTTGCTAGCAAAAGTGTAATGACTAGAACATGCATGTGCCTCTTCACTGTGCCAGCCTAACTGCTTTCCTGGTTTTAATCTGTTCTATATATCTCATAAGGTGAGCTTATCATTCAAACAATGGGTGGAGCTGACATATTTTCTTTCCTTCTGAGCATTTGGCTGATTTACCCTCTTGTATTTTTAAAATAAATCTTATCCTTCAGGAAGAATCTTGCAACAAATATTTGTAAAAAAAATGTCCCCCATTCTTCAGAACAAGAATTTAAAAGGTTCTGGAGTGTGCGTGTTTCCCAGCTGCCCACAGAATGTGTAGCAAAATTAAATGCATTTGACACGTACAGTACATCATATAATTTCTGCTGATGTGATACAATAAAGCACTAAGAATTATACAGTAGAGGGCTTATAGAAGCAAAAAAAGATGACGGCTGCATAAGATTTACTTCTAGTTTATGAGACAGGATAAAAATCACAACTTAATTTCAGGGGAATTTTCCTTAATTCCTGTATAGAAAATAAAATTCAGTTACAAGGACTTATTTTTTTCTAACTACATATAATGTTTACTAAAATATGTGGTTGAGGGCTTAAAATTAAAATTAGTTTGCAGTATGAGATGTTCCTTTTTAGCAGTAAGACAGTAAAGGGAGTGGAGATCTGTTTATTATGAATCAGACCTCACAAGCAAGGACCCAGATATTCTTTTAGACGATCCTAGATCTGCACCTGAAATGCCATTAAAAGGACTGAGTTACCATTTTCTGCATGTGCTTTAGGTTTGAAAAATCTGTATGAGTCCATATAAAATTTTACAATTTACCAGGCTACATCAAATATGTATTTATTATACCTTGAAAAAATATTTTTATGGGAAGAGACACGGTTATTGTACTTCTCGCATTCCATCTGTTGGATAGGTGTCCTGTGATATTAAAGTTTCATTACATGCAGTGTTAGGTATGCCCAATGGGTTCAGGTAAAATCACCATTCGACTGTAAACTTATCCCTCTTTTCTCACCATCTCCATTGAACAGGAGGCAGATGACAGCAGTCATTCCCACCACAGTCTCATTTTTCCGGGTCTCTTATTTTCTGTAGAAATAGTGTCACTTTAGCTTTTTTGTTCTTGTTTGTTTGTTTGTTTGTTTTTTTAGTACAGATTTTCCTTTTTCCTTGCTCCATCTCTTGCCATTGCTAGTGCTGAAGAATTGCCTCTTCTGATGGCATCTATTTGTTCTGCTTAGGGGTCTATCAGAGGTGGGCAGATCTTCATAGTATTGCATTTTTTGTGTAACTACAGACAGTTTGTATGTGGTATAGCTTCTCCGTTACTTCTTCCTTCATCTTACTGTATTCTAAATACTTCAGAATTACTGACACTCACCTTGTAAACCCTGCGGTATTCTCTAGAATCTGCAGTTATTTTTCTGTACTCTGTTGTATGGAAGGGTGTTTCAGATACTCCACCTGAGGACTGGAGTTTTCTGGTCCTCCTAGATAGATGGAGGTGTCTGTACTATACTGTTTCTCTTCATTCATGTTCTTAAATACAATCTCCACTTAGACAATATTCAATTGCTTATCAAATGTATAATCACTCAGTATCACTTTACAGTATGCTGATCTGTGTACACATCAGAGGGATATATATAAAATGCACTTCTAAGAAGAAAAACAGAAAATCAATTTTTGCAATTATAAATAGGAAAAGTATGTCTTAGGACATTTAATAAAAAGCTATTTTGATTAAAAAGATAGAAAAAGAAAAACATAAAGAAGATAAAGAATTGTTTTACATATTAGAAATTTACCTTCTTTTATTGCATAAAGATCTACTGTCCATGTAAGGCCTTTTTAGTAGATTGTGCTGAGTTATTACTAACAATAAACATTTCACCAGTTCATAGATAGAGCAAAAAAGCAAACAAACTCATGAATCCTAGGTAAACCTAAGTAAACTTTGAATCAACTTTGAGGTTAACTCCATGATTAATTTCCATTCAAATATCTATGGATTTTTTTTACTTTTATAGTTATTAATGATAAATCACCTTCTTTGGTCATTTGAAACACATCAAAGTCTATTTAAGTTACTCTGAAAGGAGGAATTTATGATGGCAATATCATAGCTACCTATGCACAGAACAATTTCTGAAAGAACAGTAGAGGGTCATGGTTTTCTTTCCATTTTTTTTAATAGACATTACTTACCTTACAGATGCTTGTGTGCAAATTAAAGGCTGAATTTATAAAATTACCAGCCCTACCCATGTCAGATCTTCTTCACATATTTCTAGCAGAAAAATTAGAGAGGAGACATTAAGCTTTATAGAAACTGACAATTATGAAGCAACAAATATGTGCAGAACCATTAGAGGTGCATTTGAAGAGAAATCTGAAAAAAATGTTGATTACCAGACTGAAAATGATTTCAGAATTGCAAAGTGGTGGAGCATTCGATTCTGCAGAGTCCCCATCCCCAGGGAAGAGTTTTGGGACTGTGGCACATTGGGCTGTCTGGAATGCACTGTCTGTAATCCTCTCTGGACTAAATGGCTCTTACACAGAAAATTCTGTGCAGGGCTGAGTTTCTATGGTGTGTAGACACTGCTGAAAACAAGGTGACTATAGACTGATCTCCAGAACAGGTCTCCTGATGTTCCAACCCCCCACAGGGAGTAGCTTATTCCCTGGGTTTGGTCCAGAGAGCTCCTGCTAGCTTCTCCCAACAAAATTTGGGATCCAACACTAAGCAGCATATAGAGGAACCAAGCTGTGGCACACAGCCAGGGTTTGGGTTGGAGGCTTTAGTGGTACAGACACAGCCCCAGCAATATGTATCCTTGTACCCCGTTCCCAAGGTGTGTTAAGCCTCACTGAAGGAGTAGTGAAATGACAGCATTTTTTAGGCATGCATACCCACAGGTTAGTGAATGCTTGTAAAGGAAAAGTACAATGGGATTGTAGCAGCACTAGAAAAATGCACATGTGTAATGGATCTTACTGTCATAACAGCTTAGTCAGTTCATGTACAGAAATCAGACTTCGTCTCACAGCAGAGAGGTCTTCAGAGTGAGAATGTTGGGGAATTTTGAAGCATGAACTACTAAGCCTGAAGCAGTCCTCCAAATACCCTCTTCTGTTATGGTGATGGGATTTCATGGACAGATTTTGGGACTCTTCTTATATTCTGTCCAACTCTCCTTTACTTCTTTAAAGGGGCGAGTAAAACCTTTGAGCACTGCCTCTCTCTTGTAGGTGCTATCTAAGGCACGGCTGTAGGCCAAAGAAGAACATTCCTTTCTGGCTTTCTAGTGGGTTTTTAAGGGGTTAACAGCCTCCATCTATTTTCTTCCACTGAGAGCAAGGGAAAGGGACAGTGAGTAGAGAATAGATGAGATCAATTTGAGACCATAGCTCACCAGGTGTGACATTGCTCGCTGCATGTCCTGAGGGAGAGTAGGGAAAAAAGACAGGTAGAAAAAGCCAGTTTGGTGGATGAGAAGAAACCTTAAGGACCGGTAATTTATGGCCAGCTTCTTAGGGTTGCTTCATTGTTTTTCCTGCTTTCCCTTATCTTTGAGCAAAGCACAAGGCCTGCCCAGATGCAGGGGGCAAGGTGGGGTTCCAAATTCAGATCAAAGAGTATCTCCTCTTAACAAGGTAGCCTCATTTTCCATTCTTGGAGGAAAGTAGAAAAAGTGCTGGTTCTGGAGAAGAGGAAGGTTGGGAAGCTGGAGTTCAGTGAACAAAATACAGTAGTAAGGTGGATTTGTGGGCAGAGAAAGGTGAGATAAAAAGTTGAGTGAAACTCTGAGGAAAATTTTAAGACCACACAGATAGGACAACAGTGAAAGAAACAATGAAGTCAGGAACGATGAAGAAGAAGTTAGGTGTGAAAGCCATTTGTCACTTAGTTTTGGTAGCAAATCCATGCCATGATCCTTCTCTCCCTTTTCTCTTTCCCTTTCCCTCTGTTGTGTTGATATATAGAGAAGTGAGTTTTGAGGATTTTCTAGACTGTATGGGTTGAACGAAATTAATTCAGTTGGTTAAAGCATGGTGCTAATAACACTAAAGTAATGGGTTTGATCCCCATACAGGCTATTCACTTAAAAGCTGGACTTGATGTTCCTTGTGGAACAAGGTACTCAGAACATTCTGTGATTCTGTGAAATAGATTGGCATCTCCAGAGGACAGTTATCCCACTGTCTTCAATACTTATTTTACAATGAAAATTACACTGAAGTGGAAATGGAAATAAAAAGGCTTTCCATGTACATAGTGAATAAAAATTAACAAGGGAGCATTATTCTTCCTTTGAATGCATTTACATTTCCAGAAGGTCAGTAGTTTAATGTAATGGTATGTGTCTTAAAATGAGACCTCATGCCTGGCTATCTGTTAATCTCATTTTGGCTTTCCCTCATTTTTGTAGCCTAGTGTTTTCATCTCTTGAGCATATGTTCATTTATTCATTTTTAATCAAGTATTAAAATGCACAGAGAAATGGCAGACAACTTGGGGAATGGGAAGTGCTTAGTGAGGTCCAAAATTGTACCGAAAATTCCTTCTCTTTCTCACATAGAGCTCTCATGTTCACCTGAAACCGTCTCTCCTTTCAAATCTGTAATAACAGCACTAGAAGTTATGCCTTTTAAAATTATAGTATTTTTAGAATTTTCACTTAAAAGTCAAGCTTCATTTTATTCTAGCATCATCTAACTTTTTTTTTTTTTGCATGGAAAAACCTCATACATCACATGCCATAAGACATCAAATTTTCTGACTAACATGGTGCAAAGAGCTTGGTACTTTAAATGACATGATGAATGAAATATTTCAATATAAGTGAAAAAACACATCCACAGAGAGGTCAGTCTAAAAATCTATGCAAGATGTATACATAGTGCTAATGTACTATCAAGCTCCTGTTAGGAGGTGAAATAAAGAACACATTTTGATTACTAAGAAACATCAAAGATAAAATCCTGATTTAAATTTTCAAATACATATAGGGATTTTTAACTGTTTCAGGTTGTTCAAGTAGCCGTCATAAAAGATCTTGATGTTAAAGCACTTCCTGAAAATCGAGGTCCTTTAAAACTGTCTCTGACCAAGTGCTGAGACACTGAGGAGGGCAGAAGTCTCTCTTCTCACACCTCTTTGAAGAAACACTTTATTTGGAATTCTGAAACATGTCAGCAGCTCCTACTAAACACTTGCACTTCTTGTTTTTTTCTCAAGACAGCTTGTGCAAAGTGACATATAAGTCAGAAAAATGCAAAGGCATTTACATATATATTTAATACACATTGAATAGAACCCAGGGTACATATTAGATCAAACAAAGAGTCCAGTTGAGCTGGTTGAAATTTTTTCTCTATGACAAACCCTGTTATCAGCACCATTACTCAAGTTCCAGGTGGACAAAGGAGGGACATTTCCTGGCCTGTGGATGTGGAAATGTGACAGAACTCAATTTAAAGGCTTTCTGTACCTTTTCCAGGGAGAGGAAAGCTAAAATCTGAATGAACCACAACTCTAATAGAAGCCTTATCTAAAGAAAGATTTTATGCCAATTGCCTCCTGCTATATCTATATAGCTTTTAGGAAGAAGTGAATGTTGAGAAGCTTAAAGAGCAAGACTGACTCTGTGGAAGCTTGTGGCACTTGGCTGAACCATAGGCTTCAAGCCTTCACTCTGCCTGGAGTAGAGCAGAGCCTCACAACTTGCCTCCACCATAAGATATCCTCAGTTCTATGCAGGCTCTCTCTGATGGTTTTATTTATTGTTTGTTTCATCTTACACGCACACAATAAAAACAGAACAGCGCTCTCCACCTGCAGCAAACCAGAGACCATTAGAACTTTTATGAACTGCAGGCATCATCTTCTGGCCACTGTTCAGGTGCAGGGCTAGCCTTAACACTTGGCTTACTCTCCACAATGTATCCGCTGTTTCAGTTTAGCACCACCTACACTTCTTTCTCTTTAGTACCAGTTCCATGCTCTCTACACCAAGCCTTCCTGGTAAGATGTATGAAATGCACATAAACAGTGAAATGCAGAAGAGTTTTCAGGAAGCTGGTGCTTCCTTTCTGAAATTATTTGATCCCATTTTGGTCTTCACTGTCTTTTTTAAAAAATAAATTTTTCATCTAATTTATAAATGTTTTTCAGAAACAAAACGAATGACATAAAAACATCCCACAATATAAGAAAGAGACACAGCAATTTCTCCACAATCCAAAGCAATTTGGGCAATCTGGAAATCATTAGGATTCTTAAAAGAAGGTCTTATGAGGCTTTCAAAACTGTATCTATTTGTGACAGTAAGCATGAAATCCATAATGATATGATGTTCTAATGTTACTCCCTGTGTCAAGCAATTTCAAGGCAGCTGTGGGAGAAGGGGAACCTCCTCTTGCACATAAGAAGTGGCAGGATTCAGGTTGTTTAGCTTAGATTTTTTAACCAGACAGCCCCCAAATCTTTTGCTAAGTCTTTAATGCTTTGTTATGAAAAGCAGCTATCAGCTGAAAAAGTCCAGGCCTATTGCTCACCTTCCTGTAACCAGATTTGCCATCTGTTAGGATACAGTATTTAAAAAATTACTTCTAACATTTAGAACTGAAATTCCTCAAACCCCTCAAAGGACCTTTTCCTTTACCATTATGTTGTGCCATTTAAAGCTGGTTTTGCTATGAAACCTAGAAGGTATTTGTTCCTTCATACTGTATGAAGTCTTCAAAACCACCTGCATCTAGTAAAGGTTATGCAGTCAGCAAGCTTTCATGGAGGGCACGTAAAAGTAGCAGCATAGCAGTAAGGTGATGAGCATCCTATCCTGAGAGTGCCTACACCCATCTGTAGAGAGTAGATTCACCCAGCACAGCTTACAGCCTGGTACACATCACCCAGAGTGTCCTGAACTACAATAAGAACAGTCTGAGTTTGCAGCTCCAAGCATGCTGGGCTCAGTTCTCATTTGACTTTGTATAATCTCCATAAGAGATCTCTCAGGTACAAAAAAAAAAAAAAACAAACCATGAGTGTGGTTTTTTTTCATTTGTTTTTCTATGTTCACTTGTTTGAAATGCTGTGAATGTCAAAACATTCTTTGGAAGTGTGGATATCTACTAATTTCTGGAGGTAAAAACCTCTTAGCTTAAAAATTCTCCTGGAATTTTATCATGGAGACAGAGCTTAGTAAAACAGAACTATTTTCACAACCCTCAAGACAGTATGAAGCTGATCGTGTCATTCGTAGCAACACAACCCACCTCTACATGACAGCACACAAATCAGTGTGCCAGAGGCTTAACCTCCGATGGCAAAAAGGAGCAGCTCTTTCACCTTTCTCAGGCTGGAAAAACACCTCTCACCTTTTTCCTCTCTCCCTTCTGAGTACTCTTTGTACTTTGGAAAAAATGATGAGCAACCTCATGCACTGAAAATTCCTGCATAATGCCGAAATGCTAAACAAGGGAACTTTTTTTTCCCTTAGCAAATATAAACACATTCCACTTGAAGGTACAGTTATAAAATAGCAAAGATATGATTAAAGAATTCCATGTGGATTCATTACAAGCTTTCATTTCTGGTAAACTAATAAAGCTTTCCAGCTCATTTTAAAAAATAATCTCCCAACATTACACAGGAAGAAAAAATTATTGCTCTTCAGGTCTCTGATAGGATATTAGGAGAAAGGCAAAATATTATCTATGCCAGATATACAAGCCAATATCACAGAAAAACTCATAAAGTATATCAAGTCTAGGCAAAAACATAACAAGCAAAAAGCTGAAAATCACTTGAACTGTAGCAAACTGAAGCAGACCCATAAATATAACTACTGTGCTTGCAGCCACAGCTTAAACCTCAGAAACACATTTCCAGAGATACACAATTAAGACTGGGCAAAAAAAAATAAAAGAGAGAGAGAGAAAATTAACAATAAGCCCAAAAGCTTTTTACAGAGCTGTAATGAAGAAGGAAAAGAACACAAGGTACAATAATAAGCTAGATGAAGTAATAATATGCCCAGAAAGAGTTGAGAAGAAGGAAAGTGGGCAAAATTCATTCCTAGTTCAACTCAGCAGCAGTGTAAAGAAGCAAGAAACAAACATATGTGTGTGTGTGTGTGTGTGTATGTGTGTATATATATATGTTTATAAAACCTTCAAAAGCTTTGCCAAGATTCCTTTTGGTGCTATTTATGTGCATACAAATATTCTTCCACAAATGCATGTGAGGAGCCACATCATGCAGAACATTAAGTACAGCAAACAACTCTTGTTTCCATTCCTGGCCTTTGAATTTCTCTAATACTAGGTTTAAGATTGTGGTGCGGAAGAATCTGCTCACTCATAAAGATTTACCATAGTGGCTTAGAGGAAGGAAACAACACCAGTTATACTGCATTAATGTTACATGGATGTTTCCATCCTATGTATTTGAGTTTTGTGTATTGGCAGCCCAGTAGATTGTTTAATGCTTTGTACATTTCTTAGAGACCTTAAAAAAAAATCCCAAATTATCATTGAGCCTCCAAGGGCTTATTTTGCAAGAATCTATTGAGCTGAGTTTGAAATACATGTCTGGTAGGCTGTTTTCAAATCAGATTTTTAATTTCATGTAGATCTTATTATTTTTCCACCTATAGTAGTGCCTGTGGTGCAGATCTGAGCTGAAGGAACGTTTTTTGACTGTGCTTTGAAGAAAACAAAATCAAAAGGTGGAACCGTATAGGGAAAAGGAAAGCAAATTGTTCCCACACATTTGTTGCCACATAAGAGAAACATAAAGGGCCCTCTCTGGAGAATTTAGCTACATTTGCAGCTACATTTTGACCTGCTGTGCCACTTCTTGTTTTATAATGCTCAGAGGCAATTTTGTGGTGGATTTTTGGTCTGTTTCTTATTCCTGCAGAGGAGAGGCAGTATCTTCTGATAGGCTCTGCTGCTACTACAACTAATGTTTGTGTTGTTTTAAAATCCCGTTTAATCCACTGCATCCATTCGAGTCACAATATATTTCATCCTGTTTCCCCAAGAGCCTCCTTCCTGCTCCAGAGCATTTGCTAAAGCAAAGCTCATTCACCGCATTACACAACCCCAAATTACTCCAGGAATTAGGGCATTTCTGATCCTGCTGCTAATACTGGTGTTATACAACTCAGGCTCCCTCCAGATCTGCTCCTTCCTAGGGGCGGATAATAGAAGTTGCTGAGAGGGACTTGCATTTCACCAGGTCTGGGCTTCTGTCTGCCTCTTCAGATGCTGGGGTCTGATCCCAAAGTTTGCATCTGAGATCCACCCTCTGGAACTACCTGCTGTGTGGGACCAGGAAGGCCAACCCTGAGTCAAGAAAAGTTTAGAGACTGAAGGACTATATGGAAGCACTCTGCCCTGGTGGAAAGTGAAGATAGGTGCCCAGTCGGCTGCTTAATGAGCTTGCTTCCAAGAAAAGAGGTTTTGTCAGGTCTCAAGGGACTTTCTAGATTGACCAAGTGGGAAATACAGATCAGAGAAATCCATCCATGGCACAGGAAGGATTTATCGACGGTTGCGTTAGTGGTAGAGCGAGGGCCAGCAGAGATCCCTAGAGTCCAAGGCCTCCACCAGAGCTCTGATAATTGTTGTTTTTCTTGTCTAGCATCGAGGACACAGAGGCAAAATTCTGGACCAATGCTGATCAACTTTGGACCTGAGAGCTAGTGGTTTTTCTGCTTATGAATAAGTAATGGAAGCTGCTGGCAGCATGGTATTCAAAGGCATTCATACATGTCCATGTGAGAGAAACGTAAAAAAGCAGGCTATCACTATCTCTCGGCCGTATCTTATTTATACATTGGAAAGAAAATGGGCTTTAGTGTTTGTGGTATTCTTTAAACTGATTTTACAGTTATGTCTTAATTTACTCTTACCTGAGGAATTAAGAAAAAAACACTCCTTAAAACACAGATTACAAAACACATACTTATGGCCATCTGGAAAAAACACACTGATTGATTAAAGTTCAATCTATGTGCTTTAAGACCAACTCACAGCTACTGCAATGATTGCAATTCCAGCTATGAGCATTTTCTTCTTAAAACATTCCTTGCTGTTATCGGACCAATCACTCAGCAGAACTTCCACTTATTTCATGTATTTCAATGCCCAGGACATATCTGAAAGCTTGGAACACAGTTCTGTAGAGAAAAGAACAGAGGGTTGTGCCTGATGAATCAGAATTGCTGAAGAATATAAAGGTCCAGGCTCAGTGGTATAAACAGAGATACATACCTCCTGTGACACAGAGCAGCTAAGAACATGATCCCAAATATTTACCACAGTTCAATTATGTACTGACATATACACTGTGTTCTCTTCCAACCTTATCCATTCTGTCATTCTGTCATTCTGTGAATTGCTGCATAAAAAAAAAATTATCATAGTGGCAGCTTATCCACAATTGAGTTTAATAAATAACTGGGAAATTGCTTTTTAAATATAAATGAGTATGTAAAAAATTAGTAATGAAAAACAGAAAGAGAGGGAGAAGATTTTGGTCGGTCCTTACTTTGCTTAAATTGTTTGATTAATTTATTGTCCTGTGATTTGCTTGTAAGTTCTCATTTAGATCACAGTCTTGCCTAATGACTCATTTTGGTATAAAACCCCTATCAATATCTTTATAACAGTTTGTAAGTGGGAGAGTGATGTATCCACGGAAACTTTTCAGTCTCTGATAAGTCTCATTGATTTCACTGAGATTTAATGACCAACAGCAGCCTGTGTTAGCAGACGTTAATAAAAAACTGAGGTTGTATTCAGACATCTTGGATTGTAATGCTAGCCCAGCTCCCCAAGTGTTCTGTGTGTTGGCACAATTGCAAGACAGTTTTGGGGGAATATAAATTAGATTTCTTTCAAAGCAAACTAAACCAGAAACTCTGTTCCAGCTGTACACCAGTCCTCTCTCATCCCAAGGCAGTATCTAAAGATGAAACCCAATGACTGGCCCTTCACGTAGCTTTGAACCATGGGATTTGTGGGGATGTTCAGTCCAGAGCACTGCCTGAAGTAGGCACAGTTTACTTAAACCTTTGCTGTTAAACACTGATCTGCTCTGTTGTGGTGAATTACTTGTTAGTCTAAACCTATTCTCAGTTAGACATCTTCTGTGTTTTTTGGACAGTACCGAATGTAATTAATTTTAGCCATCTAAAAATCTTCATCCAAGCTAGTTCGTCTCCACTCTTGCTATAGTCACCAGGTCAGGGCTTTCAATTCTTTGAATTTTAAGACTGATATGGAATATGGGGTTTCATAAATTTAAGGTATGAGATTACAACCTTTGTGAGCTGCTTCTCCGCCTCCATGGGCTATCTAATCTGGTAAATTACCTACTTTATAATGCTTGTCTAACTTTTAGGCAGGTAAAATTAATGATCTGTCACAGTTTGAAATGTGAGGTGGAGTTTCATGAGCAAATTATTAAGAAAAATAAAAGATAAGAACATCAGTAGTCAGATGCAAATTCATTTTGGGGACATCTAAACTCAAAATCATGCTTAAGGAAACATATTTTAAAAAGCAAACCACCTATTCTGCCACCCAGAGAGCTGTTCATGTTTCAGACTCAAAGAATGTTATTACTTTGTTTTGTGCTTTTGATTTGTCTATGGAAATGATGACCTTTATGTATGCTTATCTACTAGTTGATTTCATGTTCTGACAGTGAACAGCTTCTGAATATATTTGGATAGAAATTTATAGTTACATTGGAAGAAAATACACAGGGACAATAACACTTTCATGCAAAACACTTCAAAGAAATGTACGTGAAAAGAAAAAAGAAAGGAAGAAAATTGCCCTGAAGAAGTCAGCTGAGGGCTTTCCAACTGTGAGACTGTGCAAATTAAGCTTTGGTTTATTTTGGGTTTTTTTTCAGTCTGCTTTTGAATGACTCTGACGACCTGGTAATCTTTCTCGCTGTCAGAAATCCAGAGCTAGGGCACTCCAGACAAAAACCCTCCACAGCTGGCTCCCTCTGGTGTGAAGCTTCAAGTCTCAGCTTGTCCTGGTAACAGTTGCTTTTTAAGTTACAGTTCGTTTTTTCAAAAGGATATATAACAGGCATAGGAACATCAATCTGAAGTTTATCTCAAACATGATTTTGTAAGAATTGCACCAGCAGCTCATCATTATTTTGGCTACTGAAAATGAAAGAACTTGGATAGCACGATGCCTGAACACATGGCATTAAGGTCCAACCAAACTCAATTGTCTTGTGTTCATCAGTATGTAGAAGCACCAGCCAAAGCACTAACACAACCCAAGAGAGCTGCTGGAGAATCCTCTCTGGTGCCCCTGAATCCATGTTTTCCAGCACCCTGAGGACCAGGAGAGATCCTTAAACTGGTTAAAGGATAACTATTAAAAATAACTCAAGTCAAGCAAGGCTAATAAACCATGCTAGGTATGAGCTGGTGGTGTAGCATGTGTCATATTTTGTACTTATTTGGATCACAAGGATCTGAAGCAGCTGAGCTGGTTCTGCCCTGAATTAGGATGTGTTCAGCAAGTTTTGTTAGTCTGGACTGTAGGACACACAGAAGTGGCTATGATGCTTCTGAGTACTGAGCTGCCCCTAAGAAGCAACATACTTGTGTTCAGGGGCTGCCAGTACTGAGCTACTAAAACAGATTTGAACTTGAACCAGTTTATATGACTGTGATCTTGACCCACATAATCCTTAATCTGGATAAAACATGTGCAGAAAACTGAGAGTTGCCTGAATTTTATTACTCTTGTATCTGTCAGAGCTTCTCTGCTGTCTTGAAGCTCTGATGTCTTTAGTGATTATGACAGTTTCATGCTGCTCTGATTTTATTCCTTAAACTCCAGGAAGAAAGAGCAGCAGCAGCACAATGATGGCATCACTCATGGTGAACTTGGATACCCCTGCTCAGAGTGCTTGTACAGACACTTTCCATAAGAAGGGCTCTCTGTATATTCACAAGCAACATATGTGCTGTGGAGCCAAAGCTCCATTCCAAGTTCCTCCAATGTATCTGCTTGTCACATAAGATATTGGACAAAGAACAAAGTCTTGCTTGAAAAGGCACAATAACTCCTTAAAAAAATTCCAGAACAAATTTCCAGTGGCTTCATCTGAGCAATTGAGTGTCTAGACTAGAGACTGTAGGCTCTGACATAGCCACATTTGCAGCTCCAAAACACTTGGATGCCTGATTTGCAGTGACCTAGCTTCAATGCAGAAGTAGAAAACCAGATACTGGGCTCAGGAAGGATACCTTACTGTCTGCAAGCCTCAGGATCTTACTCAATAAACCTAAATCTTCTTTATATGCTTAAAACTGAGATCTCTCCCTCCTTGTAAAGAGAAGGGAGAAATCTCTCAAAGAGGCAGAACTACCTGACATTTATACAAATCACCAAGGATGACCCTTACTAATGACTGACTCCAGTTCTTACCGTAAGTTAGCCTGGAGACCTTTTTCAGGGAAAACCCACAGCATTCAGGTGTATGTTTACCTACAGGCAGAAGTAATCCACCAGGAAGAGATGCTCCTGACCACATGTGGATGACTAAGCCTAAATGCCTGGGGACCTTTCAGGTAAATTAGGGAGGAATCTAGGAAATTTAAGAACATAAGTGATTTTGAAAAGCAGGCAAGTTGAACTTTCATCTTGGATTTGACCAGGGTCTGGGCAATGGCGACCTAAGCTAAATAGAGTTTAGGATGCTTTGATCCTACCCTTAAGAGCAACTATATTCTTTTTACTATGTGTCAGATTATGGAAAATAACCAGTCCTCAGCGGGTGGTTTAGCTCTATTATGGGCCAAATTACACAATCAATCACACATAGCTCATTGGAGGTGGCAATGAGACAGCCATGGCATGGAGAAGAGTGCTTTCACAGTCACAAGAGTGGGAATGGAAAGTGTCCCATGAGTGGCTTTCCAAGAACTTCCTCACACTTATCCCTGCACTATTTGACTTGCCCACCAAAGACTGTAGATCTCAAAAATAAGAATAGATATGAAGTATATTTAGCCTCAGCGTAAACCCAAAGAAACTACAGCACAAAATTAGTCATGGCTTGCCTAGGACCATCATGAGAACAGCAGCAAACCCCACATGTCCTGACATCTAGTCCAGAACGTGCCAAACCATAGCTTTTGACTGCTTCAGTGAAGACATTCACATACAATTCACATTCAATACAATTCACATTGCATTTGAAAGTTATGGTAAAGGAGACATTTGGGATAAATGAGTACAAGCTCCCTTTTAGCTACAGGAGGTCTGGAGGGGCTTCCCTCCAGGTAGGTGCAGAAAAACAGCTGTACACTGCTCTAAGCTGGTAAGAAACAGCCTTGGAGTTCATGCGTTATAGGAGGTGTATTAACACAACACTGGGTCACAGTCAGTACAGGCAGTATTACATGATGCCCAGAGCTATGCTGAGAGGGCCATGGGGATTCTGAACTGGTTCATAGTCATGTCTGGCCATAAGCTGAATGATTTAACAACCTTTCAAGTAGAAATACTCCAAGATGCCAGTTTTTTGTTGTCCTGTTCACTGCTCTCTATTCAGGATGGTGAACGTTTCTGGGGAACAGCCAAAATTTTGATTAATGGTATAAGCAAGAGAGAATAAATATAGTGGTTCTGGATAACCCAAAATGCAAAGAAATTCAGTGATTTATCCTAATATTTATAATGCATTCAAAAATATTTTGAAAAGGAATAAATAGCACTTTGGAAAAAAATATATTGTATGCAATTTGATTTTTAACCTGCCATGGAATGATAATGATGACAAAATATTTGTGTTCTACAGGCAAGAATGTGAATATAAATGTTTTCTTAGTGAATTTTCTTAGTGAATTTTCTACTGTTTTATATTGTTTGGGATGGGAACTTTAAAGTGAATGTAAATATATGTTTAGGTCTGGCATTTAGAAACCATAATAACTGTTTTCTGCACTGGAAAAAAACCCCTCAGGCCTGGCTACTTCTAAGAGGCATTAAAGTATTCTTGAAGAAGTATGATTTTTAAACTACT
Organism: Serilophus lunatus; assembly: GCA_013399895.1. Taxonomy (NCBI): domain Eukaryota; kingdom Metazoa; phylum Chordata; class Aves; order Passeriformes; family Eurylaimidae; genus Serilophus; species Serilophus lunatus. The sequence continues at coordinate 202,778 of VXBA01005295.1, read as the reverse complement.
TACGTTAAAAAAAAAAAAAAAAAAAGCAGCACAAAAAATGCATTGCAAGTCACTTTAGAAACACAGAAGCCCACGCTTCAATCCTATGTATAACTTCATTCATATGATTAATTGCATTTAGTTAACAGAAGAAAGCATGTACATAAAATTGATTCCACATGTAACTGTCATCAGGACCAGGTCTTAAGCAGAAATGAAGTATGCCCAAGAATGGGCAAAGCCAAACATGATTTTGGAGTGGGGCTTTAACCTGCTGAACACACTAGCCGTTGTGGTCAGACTCAGTCCTCAGAGGACCTTTCCTACTTCCTCACCTGCAAAATGTCCCATCCAGATGTGATAGAGTTCAGAAGCATCCTGGTCTGTATTTCTCTACAAAATTATCCCTGATTTATATCTATCAATGAAATATAGCAAGGGCTAACACCTTGAAGCAACACTACTTACCCAAAAGTAAACCATTCTGTAAAAGAAGTGACAACCAGAGAACTGTACTCCATCCAGGTAAAACTGCAGGTGATAACTTATTTCAGTAAAATATATTTAGTGGGATTGGAATTTGGCCAGGAGCCTCAGGTAAACATTCTTTTTTAAAAGTAGGAATTAGATATTTTTCTAATGAGTTTTTAAAACCAGTCTCAAATGTACGTACCTTCCCTAGATGCCTAGAATGTTTCACATAGATTTAAGTGAGGCATAGGTACTGTGCACATCAATAATACTTGGTGCAAGTGAGAGCTTTGGTTGACCTCAAGGCTGTCCAAAAAGGTGAAATTTCTGTGTGATTAGTCATGCTCACTATTACTGACACATGCCAGTGGAAGGGTACAAAACTGGCACCTCTACAGGAGCAAGTATAATAATTTAGAGTGGTAGGACTTGATTATTTCTTCTTAATGGGTGTGAAAACCAATGCAGAAACATCAGTGACTTTTCTGTAGACTTTTTTCTTTTCCAAGTTTGTGCCTTGCATGATTCAGAAGTTTTCTGGTGGACAGTTCTCCCTAAGGTAATTTTTTAAAGTCAAAGGGTTGAATTTACAGTCCAATATAAGTAACAGTTGTAGAGATTCATGTTACTTTTCAAACAAAAAATCAGCACCCCTTTTGCAGGTGTTCTTGAAAGATTTGCAAGTCTCGAGCAATTTTACACATCACTAACATCCCTGCATGATTATATAGAAACCATGGAAAATGTCTGCTTCATGGTATTTTGAGGTTTTGCAATCCCATCTGTTACATTTCACAGTTCATTGCTAAGAATATGAGTTATATGATAAGTTGTGGAAAGTAATTACAAAAACACATAGCAAAGTCCTCTGACAGAAGGAAATGTAGTAAGGATGAGGGTCAGGTGGGAGATATGACAGCTTCAGTAAAAGTCTGTCAGAAAGGTCTTCTGGAAAAGGTCTTGTCCATCTGCCAAACATGTGAGATAATTGACATCTTGGATGTTCCCACCAGCTGTCTCAACAGTTCAGGATTGAACAGGGGCAATTCACAGTCATCGAGAAGCAGAAATGCATGCTGTAATGTGGTAACTGGAAAACATGACAGGTGACATTTGCTAATGACTGGTATAATGATACATAAGAGATGTTAAGCATTGTAGTTATAACCCAGCCATTTTGAAAGACCGAAGGTGAAATACAAATTAATATTAACACTTTCTAAAATTGCTCTGAGATGATCTGATGCCCTGAGTGATGATGATCATCATTCAAGAGTACTCCTTGTACATCCTTTCTCAACATCTAATGCTGACATGCTGTCTTTTGGGCTACTAATAGCACCACGCATTGGATAATCACTGTGAGAATATAGAATAAAAATGGCAGTGGAGTAAATTTTTAAGATCTCTGACTTCCCAGTAGATTTAGAACAACTAACTATACCTTAGAGAGGCATCTGAACATCTTACATCTTATTCATAATGCACAAAAATACAGAATAAGTCATTATATTTTCTTCTGTTATACCATTGTATCACCCTTTAAGGATGAAATGCTTTCTACCATTTCAGTAATTAAGAAAACTAACAAATGGCATGTCTTAATTTACAGATGTACATTTCTTGAACAATAGAATGGTAAAATGAAAAGCTGAGGAGCAATCAGAAACATCTGCCACATTTTAACACTAACAGAATTAATAACACTCTCCCCCACTCAACAGTGCATTCTGCCAACACTTCAAAAGGGTAATTGGAGTGACTGGATAATTATAGATGTGTCATCCTGATGTCAATATCAGGCAAAATAGTTCAGCAGGTAGACGTGACTTTAATAAATAATTAAAGGAAAACCACACAATTGAACTGAGTTGATATAGTTTGTGAAAAATAAAACTTAACAAGCCACTATAACAAAAAATGCTACATACCCGTATGAAACGCCTCAGCTTTAACACAAAGCCTGTTCATGCTCAGAGCACCTTGCGCAAGGGAATTGCCATCTGAGCAGCACCTGCTCAGCTGGCTTTAGCAGACCTGTGCTCTTTCACATCCAAGCCCAGATTTAAAATTAATTAACTAATTACTTAATTAAATAATAATAAAAACCCGATTACTTCAGAAATTCAGTCAAGTAGAGCTGACCTTGCTCACCTCTTCACTGCTGCCAGTTTCTTGCCCAATGTTACTGAATTCACGGCAAATATTTTGTGATAGCCAAGAGGGACCTGTATTAAACCTCTTGATGTTCTTTTTATGCAAATGCTGTTCTTAATTTAACATCTGTTTTATCGCTGATAATAATTAAGTTTTATTGGGTTTGAACAATGCCTTGAGTGGAAAAGAGAACTCAGAGTACAGTATGAGTTCAGAAGCACATCTTTTGGGGCTTCCAAAACATTCAAGCTCATAGTAGTTCAGAGTCCCAGGTCCATCAGATTGGATGAGATGAGTTAATGTTCAGCCTTAGTTTTTGGGCAATGTAAGATGAGGTATTAAGTGTTTTCCTTCATCATGATTGCTCATGCACAACCATTACACAGACCATTACCTCCTAAACATTAGCAACGGTATATATTTACTAAAGCAACAATTAAAGGACTCCAGTGCTAACACATTGAAGATTTTGCTCTCTAAATTGCAATATGTAATAATTCGCTTACTATTTTAGAATTATTACTATATTATAATCAGACTGCAGCTGTGCACTGTACTTCATCATAACTTGTGACTTTGAAATATTCCTCATTGGAAGTAGCTGGCAGACAGCGTGGCAGATGACTACAGGGTGATGATATCAATTTGCTGGCAATTTTGTTCAAGCTGTATTTGCTAAAGGTCCTAGACCTCATGTCCTGTCCCAAATGAAGGTCAAAAATAAATAAATATTATATTAATTGTGCTAGAGTTGAATCAAGCAGGGTTACAAAAGCCAAAGGTACGGAAAGCCCTACTGATATCTGCACTGACTCAAACCTGGTGATTGGTCGAGCATGCAAGCAGGAGAAACCAAGCTTGCATCTGCTCCCTCTGAGAACACTGATGTGTAGCCCTTCCTCTAGCTGGGATAAAGCTGCACTGATTCAGAGGGAGAGAAAAAATACATAAGCATACAAGTGTATCTGGATATTGAACACAAAGGAAGAGTGGAAAGTCCTCCTCAGCGAGCTATTGAATCAAGTAACATATGAGATACACTCCATATCTCTGCAACAGTGTGAATATTAGCAAGCATGTAGGCCCCCACCACAGGGCAGGGGTTGTTGACTCTGCTGAGGGATAAGAGGCCTTGCAGAGAGCTCTAGATAGATTGGAGCATTGGGCTATGATTAATGATGTGAAATTTAACCAGTCCAAATTCTGAACAATGCTTTTAGTAACTTGCTTTCAACTTTTTTGATTAGCCCCGAAGTGATCAGGCAGTTGAACTGGATGATTGTTGTAGCTCCCTTCCAACTGAAATTGATTCTATTGAATTCGATTCGATTCGATTCTATTCTGTTGTCTTGACCATTCTCCATAGAATAATTTTGAAAAACTGAATCTCAGAATGCTCTAGTGACAAAACACCATCAGTGATCTCCTTTTTATGGAAAGGAGAATATCCCCTAAAGACTGGGAAATGCCAAAGCTACCCACATAGCTTTGACAAGGCTGTCACACTGATACAGATATCAAGCCTGCCTGAAATCCACATTTCGAGAAGAATGTGGAAATACCAGTGTGGCTATAAATGAGACCTAAGTGTTAGGAGACAAATATTTCCGAATGATTAAATCTACAGTGTTCTAAATTCACTGAAGAGGAGAGGTCATTTATCCCATATGCTAGTGTGAATGATGAGACCTGATAATGGGATGTTTTCCAATCTTGTTGCCAAAGGCTTAACAAGAGGTAAAGTCTTGAAATTCAATTTAGGCAAACTTGGCCTTGTCATTAGGTGCATTTTCCTAGCAGTTAGGATGATTAAAAACTAGAAAATCTTGAGAGTGGATTTAGAGTCTCTTAAATATGGTCAGAAATATTGCTAAGGTTGTGCTCTAATCCAGAAACTGGATTCAAGTGTGAGAGTTAGTTTGTTGACTTCCTGATGCTAGAACAAATAGATACAGGGACTATGTTTTTCTCTCGCTTTCCTTTATGAGCCATTGCAGAAAAAAAGGAAACTAGGGACTTAGCTCATCATGAAATAGGATAAAATAGAATCATTTCAGCTGGAAGAGTCATACAATGACCATCTAGTCTAACTGCCTGACCAATTCAGACCTAACCAAAAGATAAAGCAAGTTATTAAGGTCATTGTCCAAATGCATCTTAGCCACTGACAGGCTCGGGACATCAAACAGCTGTCAGGATTTGACCACCCTCTCAGTAAAGAAGTGCTTCCTAATATCTAATCTGATCCAAGCCTGGCACAGCTTTGAACTGTTCCCACATGTTCTGTAACTGGTTTCCAGGGAGAAGATATCAGCATTTCCATGTCCACTTCTCCTCAGAAAGCTGTAGGATGAGGAAGGAAGTCACCTCTCAGCTTCCTTTTCTCCAGACAAGTCCCTTCCTCAGCCACTCCTCACAGGACATGCCTTCCAACCCTTTCACTAATTTTGTTGCCCTCTTCTGGATGCCCTTGAGAACCTTCGCATCCTTCTTCACTTGTGGGGCCCAAAACTGCACACATCTCATCTAACTTTATACCAATCCAAAATATGGCCCTTTGATTGCACCTAAGGTTGTCATATAAAATTAATAAAAGTCTAGTAAAAGGTATGTAAAAGACTCATGACCAAAAAGTTAATGAACACTGGTCAGAACTTGACTGTATTTGGAAAGAGCCTCGGGAGATGCCCGTCTCTCCCCACTGACCGTGTAGGGTAGCCAGGATAGTAAGGCTCAGCTAAGGGTCAAACACAGGACAGACTCCATCCAGAGTGAACCCTACCATCCTGTGAAAGGAATTGTCTCTTTAAATCTTTCTTTCTGGAGGCCTCATGCAAGTCCGTACCAAAACACATTCTGTGGGACTATGAATGTTTAAGTAGACAATTATGTTGATTCTCCCCGTATTGTGTTCCCTTCTATATTTTTTTAACCCAATAAAGTTTGTGTTGCCTACAAACCCCACTTGAAAACACTTTGTATGGTCATTAATGTTGTTAATGAAAATACTGAACAGTGCCAGCTTAGGATTCAGTCCAGGAAACAGATCTGCTCTTTCATTGCAACAACTGCCTGAGATCTCTCCAGGAGTCACCTTATGATATACTTTTTATGTGTTATGCTGTGGTAATTTTATATAATTCATGTTTCTTAGTCAAAATGTAATTGATAGAAAGTCAGATGCCTTGGAGAAATCCAAGTATGTGACATCAGCATAGTTACCATTGTCTGCCAACTTCAGAACAAAAGACAACAAACAAAGCCTACCTTCCAACCAAAATACTTACAGCTTCTAACTCTTTGTTCTGCAGTCCAAAACCCATGGTCCTGTATTTTCTAACCAACACTGTCAGGATAACTATCTGATAGCAACCTGTGCCATTCTTTTCATCATTTTTAAACACCAAACCAGTACCAAGAGTTTTTAAATCCTCAGGAATTCTTTCAGTTTTCCAAGCTTTGCTGAAAATTTACCATGGGCCTTCAAAGATCTTGGCTAATTTCCTCCTGACTTTTAGATGCAAGTTCTCCAGCAGATGTTGCCTTCCCTCCTCTGCAATTACACATGGTAATTTCTCTATTCCATCCACAACACATTATATACTGGACACAACTTACAGTCTCTCCTTAAATACAAAAGAGGAACAGATGCTGAGCACATCCAACCTCGTTTATTTGTGAGTTGCAGCTTTCTCATCTCCATATAGCTATCACATCTGATATAGGGATTCTTCTCTTTGAACCTCTTGTCTCAGAGTGGAATACTTTACCCTTAGAATGGTACCTTTTCTATGTTTTTATGAATTGTGTTACAAATCTCTCCATAACAGGCATATAAGACAGAAGTTTCATTCAATCCTGTATTACAGGTCAGCAGCGAAATGGAATAATAACTGCTCTGTTGATCTGTGCTTCTTATGATAAGGCAAATGCAGAATCATGGCACAGTTTCTGCTTCCTTTGACTTCACAGGATAAAACAGAAGAAAGGAGTTATTAAATTTGAGCTCCATGTTTAGCAAATAACTACCCACAGTCAAAAGCTCTAAATGACACTATCAGAGGTGTACAAAGTTAGTTGCACTGGATTTTGGATCCTTGCATGAGGTAACCCCTATCTACTACAGTATTTATGACAGCCCTTCTTGCTCTTTCACCTAGTTGTCATTGCAGATACTTTAGATCAGACTTCTATTCTTTCATCCTTTAACTCAGTATAATGAGACTCAGTCATTAAAGCTGCATCTGACCTATTTGAGGAGACTATGGCAACATTTCTGCATTTGTCCCTACTTGATCCCTTGAGGAAGAAAAAGTACAGTAGACAAAACCCCAAACTTCTTGCCAGGTTTTTAAATTAATTAATTAGTTAATTTATTATTAATTAATTAATTATTATACTGGAACTTCCAGTTTGCAAGAAATTTCAAAAAATAAACTTCCACTATAGCAGACATCCTGTGTTTCGAGAATACATCAAGCTTGGAAACAAAATTTGAGTTCCATTTTGTGTGCTACTGCCTATTCAGTTCTCCTCAGAATTCTGGGCAGAGATATAGTCTTCAGCAATTTTGTCACCAAGTTTAAGACAGGAATTACTGGAAATGTCATGGAGGAACAACAAAATATACCATAGTATAAAATATTTATTGAAATATGTAATTATTATAATGGATAATACTGCTATTAACAAAAGGCACTACTCTGCCAACGCTCGAGGCAGTCTTCAAGTTGTTAAAAGAAATTACAATAATTATCAAAGAAAATATACCTCCTAGTAGAACTTCGAGACGGAACATAGTTATTACATCACCCAGTTAATTCTGTCTTTGCCCGTGGAGGAATGCAGTACTAAGTACAAATTCATTTTCAATATTTGGATGCAGGTTTCCAACTTTTTGGGGGGCACAGCAATGACTTTTTCAGCATAAGCATAATGAAATCTTGGCACCCTGGCCCTCAGCTTGAGAATCTGAGTGCCAGAGGCTGTCCAGTCTTTTCTGTGTATTTACCCAGAAAAATGTAGTTAAAAGGAATTGTTTACATCGCTGTTTTTCTTGTTGCACTTTTTCTTCAGCCAGAAGTCGTAAATAAGAAAGCATTTTGCATACAGTGTTGCAGAATGGGACAGCTCCATACAGCTAACTTATTATGATAGAGCAGAAAGTAAATCTCGGCTTTTTTTTCATTTGTTTGCAGCTGCCTGAATAAATTGCCAATATGTCCCTGCTTAAAATTTTTATTTTCTATATGCATATTCCTATTGTAAGTAAGTGGCACAATGGAACAGATCTGGCTGAGGTTCCAGATGATGCTTCCAAGTGTGGCTCTTGAACACTGCAGTTGTAGGCACCAAGGGCTAGGAGTCATTACACCAGACTGTAAATGCTCATCCACGTTGTGAGAAAATGAGTGCCTGCTGTCTGCAATCCACAACTTAGATTAGTATATAGCAGCACCCTTTGAAACCTCTGGATCAGGCCATTCTGCTCTGTCAGACTCTGAATCTCAGCATGTTTTAGACCGGAGCTAAGCCCTGAAACTACTCAGACCAGTGCTTTAGGGCATGCTGGGACATGTGAACACCAAGGCAACTCTCAGGTCAAACAGCAAATCAGTTCAGCAAGTCTAGAGAGCTCAATCAGGTTAGGTTGAGCAAGTGTGAGACTTCTGTTTGCTTTTGGATGAGAGGCATGTAAAGTCCAGCCTCTTCCTTCTTAGCCTTTTCTGTCTTTTTGTTTTTAATTTATGGAGCTCAATCAAAGTCACTTACATGAATGGTATACTAAGCATGGCCCTCTGAGAAGAACTTGTTCTTCCACTTAAATATTCTCAGTTCTTAGGAAAATGAAGCATACAGCAGAAATTTCTGGTCTATTGCCTGCTGCCACCAGGCTGTAAGATGGAATTAGACGAAGAGGAGGAAGAGAAAGCTTCACTAAAATATCTTTTAGGTAGTTCTCTTTTTCCTGTTTTCACTCTCTTGACATTAGCATATAAAACCTATTTTAGTAATGCAGGTTTGGGTTGTCAAGTCCAGATCCCTGGTGATTAGATAGGTAATTTTTATAAAAACCTTATTATTCCTTGATTGTGATTGTGAGTCATTTTCAGTGTGCTCAATCTGGGGAGGCCCTCTTTGCAGGTGGAAACAAGTCACAGATTTGTTTACTCAGCTCTGAATTTTTTGTCATCCTGTCAAAAATATAAACACCACAAATCTCCTCTTTATTTCAGCAACACTGAAGGGGAGGCGCATATGTGTCACTTATAGCAGCTTTCGCCTGCCAAATCTGTAAGACCTTTTCTCCGTTCCAGTACCTTCAGTCACGCAATGTCCTCCTTCAAAAAGAAAAAAAAAAGAAAAAGAATGGAATTCAAATCAAACAAACAGAGAAATTGCTATTGATCTAAGACGACTTCAGAGGAAAGTAATTTAAAGGCTAATTATTGCTCCTCTGATGCAATTTTGAGAATCGGCACAATACATTCTCCACCTTGTTTATCCTGCTATGCCCAAATAAATAAAATCTAGTTTTTTAAAATTCTTTAGCTCTTTATTTTATTCAGCAGTATCTGAATTAGGATTCAGATTTGGGAAGTCTCTGGAATTTCCTTGTGTACATGAATAGGACCTATTAATTTTCTTTATAGCTTCTTCTGTTATTTATAAGCTTACACAGGTATTAGGTGAATTCAAAACCTGTGCCACAATGCTCAATTAATTGTCAGTCACTTTCTATTCCAACAGGGGGGGAAAAAAGACATATTTGAAGATGCCTGTGCTTGCTATATAATACTAAGCAGTTACAATTTGGTCTAGCTGGCTCTAATGAAAGCAGTTTGAGCTCTACTGAGGACTTGTGGAGATGTCACCTTTAATCACCAGTCTCAGTTTTTATAAGAAGAAAAATTTTGTCTCCTGAAGCATTCACTGCCTCTGCAGTAGCTGGCGGAAGTCTGTCACAGGGACTGCAATAATTCATCCATGACATCTCAGTGATTGGATGCTCAAGCACAGTGCACCAGGAAATCCATGCCCCAAGGAGCACCGCAGTTCCTTGCCACCAACACACTGATGTGTTGAAGGCTCCGTGTGCTTGAAGTTAAGTAGGGACTCTCTGAGAGACACCTAAATGAATTTTAGATACTAGTATAGGGAAAACAGGGAGAAGCCTTAGCATAGGCTTTTAAAATCTGAAGGAAGCATCAGCATTTGCTTTATCTACTCTCCTACACTTCCACTGGAGAGGAGAACAGATGGCCACAAAGGCTGTTTAGTGTGGCTACTTTTGAGCTCTTCACTGAGTCATTTATAAATGTGTTTGGTTTTCAGTTTCTTTGCAAGACAGTGTGATTGCACTTCCCTATAAAGTCCTTCCTGAGTAAGTACAATTGCACCATTAGCAAACAACATTAAAAAACTTCAAAAGCCAGTGTTAAATCCTACTGGCTTGTTTCCACAGAACTTTGCCTGATGTGAGTGAGAGACCATTACTGCTTTGGTTGTGCTTGTGACAAAGGAATTTATATTAGACTCCTTTACTCTAGTTTGTCTTCCCTAAGATATGCATCCGAAGTACAGGTAGACACCTCTCCCTGTTAAATGTTTGCACTTACTTGCAATACAAGGTATCTGTAGGAGACAGTTAATTCTTCCCTACACCTACTATCAACAACCTAGACATTAAGTTCTTCATCCTCAATGCTTCCTCAGATAAGGCAGCAGATATTCCAGATACTCCAGGAAAAGACTCCTGTAAGATTCAAGTCAGTAATTTAAACACAGATAAGTAGACAACCCACATGGAATCAGAAGGCGTGAAGTCTGGCCTGTGGATGACCCTTGTCTTCATGGAGAGGCAGCTGAGGCCAGGTACAATACTCTAGGACATGTCTCATTGTACTAGATGCACACATTTAGATAAACGCATTGAGACTTGCACATCTTATCACTTCTCCTGCCCACAACCACTTGCTGACAAGTTGCAGCTCACCCAGCCTGTGGTTAGCTGTGCACAGGTCTCTGCCCACCACAAGCAGCTAATGAGTTTAACTCAAAATTGCACAGGAGTCATGGGCCACCAAACTGTCTCTCAAGCACTGTAGGGCATGTGGTTCCCTGGATTCCTGTAAATCTCAGGTCACCTAAAATAGCGAGCTCCTGATAGACCAGGTACAGAAGAGGAAGGCCACTCAGCAGCCAAGATTTTTTTGCAAACAGTGTGTGGGCAACCTACTTAGCAGCCTCAGGCATTGTGTGTGTGATGAGTGATAGCTAGCAGGCCCTATCCACCCAGGAAAGAGAGATGACTGTTGTGATGTCTGGCCATAACACTGATGGTTGGGTTTCTGACTGGGAGGAGGTCTGTTCTTCTGACCAAAGAAGAGGCATCCATGTGGTACTCAACAGCTTTCATCAGTCTTCTGAAACACAAAGGGTTTACTGTAGAAGTAGGTATCTGCAGTCTGCCACGAAAACGGGACTAGTCCTTTGGTTGCCTCTCGAGGGAAACAGGACACTGAACAAGGCTACTGATAAGGTGGGGCAGCTACATTCAGAGCAGAATGCTGCTCAGTGGATCCATGGGCACACATAAGGCAATGTAAGTCCAACATTTTTTTAATGTATATTCACTTCATCTTTCTGTTGCATTTCTTACGTTTTTAAATCTCAATAAATCCTGAGAGTTTTCATAAATGCAACATAGTGTGGACACAAGTCCTCCCTTTTAGGTGGTTGGTTATAGATGTCAGAGGTCAGAGTATCCAGGGTCTCTCCAAAGATTCAGCACTGCAGGCTGCTGCAGTTAACTTCTCTTCCCCTCTCTCAGGTCCCTCAGGCCTCTGCAAAGCCTTTCCTTAACACCATCCCCACCCCAGCTTCTCTTTGCCATGACCCCTAGAGGTAGAGGACCAAGTTGTTGGTTGCATCATTTCCCCTCTCTCCAGGATGTAGTGAAGTGCACTCCCAGTCGAGAGGTAGTAGGGTCATCTCACCATCAGGTGTTTACCAAAGTCCAGGTCTATTACCATGGGAACAACAGCATTGCTCCTCAGGATGGGTTTAGGTGTGCCTCAAGCACATCTGGCATCAGAGACAAGGATGACAGGTATTGTGTCTACTGAGAAAGTAAAAAACCTGAAAACAATGAATAGTTTCAAGGCATTGTTCAACACACACTGTAGCAGCTGAAATGGAGCTAAATATCAGGTGAGAGAAGCACCCCAAGAGCAGTAGGGTCCCTGTATTTTGCACTTACCAAAAAGCCCCCAGTGTCTCTCCTCATTCTTTCTGACTATGGCTTTGACACTTGTGATAGATTAGACACTGAATTAAAGCTAAACCCACCCTCATCTCCAGCTAGCACCTCCAAACTATTCTGTGCTCATGAGGACTCAAGGAGTCACGAAAAGGATGCTGCTTTCAGTAGATCTACTGTCTCACTCCTCTGCAGCTGCCTAAAAGTCAGGGAGATCCTGTGTGGCCTTGATGCTTTTCGAATTGTCCCGCTGCTTTGATTTAGGCTGCCCATTAGACCTCATTTGCCCAACAATAGTATAATAGCTTCCAATTAGTAATCAGTTTTACCGAGGCTTAGGGAAAGAGGTAGTGGTGAATGTGCGTGCTGCAAATGCTGCCAGAGATGCACGAGGATTTTTGAGTACCTGAATTTAGTCTCTTACTAGACTTAAAGTCAGAAGAGCAGTGGAAGCATGGGGGTGAGATGATCCAATGGCAAATATTTGTGTGATTGAAGCAGCCCAGGGAAGGTAAACATCATGTTAATACAACATGTTCTCATAAGAGAGAAGAAAGCTGTGTTGCAAAGCACTGGGGCAGTTTGATTTCATGTAAATAGGGCACTGGTAGAAGAATTAATGGGGCAATATTGCTCTTTGGAAAAAGAAATGGGTCATCACAGCGGTTTTGCTTATCTCTGTCTTCTCACTTTTCTAGTGGCATAGAGCTAGTTATCCCTTCTCCTTTACTGTGACTACTTTTCATCTTTCTTCCTCTACTTCTTTTTATCAATAAACCCACAACTTGAATGAATTTTGTGAAGAAACTATATGACAACAAGCATCTTTTTTGCTAATATTTCTCATAATGACTTCTTTTTGAGTACATGTTTCAGTTTCCTATGACACTATTACTTGAGACTATATGAAAATCAAGTGGTAAAATATAAGTCTCTTAGTGACTGTCAGGTGCTTTTGACATTCTATCTTTAATCTTTTCAAAAACTTCTTGTGAGGAACTTGCTTTCTGGATTTCTTCTCAGAAAGTTTCTAATGTTTCTTTTACTACATTCTTAAGGGCATCCTTATCCTCACATGTAGTCAACACCTCTAATTTTGCAATCGCTGTTCAGATGAACTGTACAGCTTAAATAGATACTCCCATTTGAGGGAAAAATGGAGCCAGTTGCAAGCAACTCTCTTACTGATTTTACCCTTATCTTCTATTAAAATCTGCATAATTTTTTAATAGTTAACCTGCATGAATTTCTTTCATGATTACTAAGAGGCAGCTGTTGCTAAGAACAGTGAACGAAGAAATTTTTGCTTTGGTGAACTTTAAAGGGCTTGAGCCTAGATTCTGGCAATCTAAATTACACCTACTTCCCTACACCTTGTGTCTCCTTTTGGCCACCCCTGTGTCTGCAGGGACACAGAACACCCAAAGCACAGGAGGGTATACATGAAGTTCGAACTGTCTAATCTTGTACTTTTGTGTCCAGATGTAACAACGACTAATGCCTCTCAAGTTATTTAAGTATTTCTCAGCAAGTAGCCTTTTTTGTTTGTTTGGGGTTTTCTTTTTGTTGTTTTGTTGTTGTTTTCTGCTGCTGCTTATTGCTGTACCTCAGAGTTCAGAAGTTACCTGTAGCGCCATGGGGCACAGCCCCCATACCCACTTTCTCTCAATATCTAAATGAGATTGTGGGTAATGGTGGCAGAACTAGAGCTTCACTGACATGATTTCCAATCTTACTCTGGACTTAATTTGACACATTCTCCTGCAACTTAAATGTATATGTATAAATGTATATGTATGTGTTATGTGAGTTGAAATCTGACCTAAATCTAAGCTAAACACCTTATTCCCTTTTGTGCAGCTGGCTGCAGAAGCATTGCATCTTAACCAATCTTGCTGCAGCAGCCAACTACTTTGTCTTTGAACAGATTCTTAGCTGCAAGCAGCTTACAGTCTTTGCCTAGCTTTCAGTCAATTTTTGGGTAAGAGATTTCCAAAGGAAGAAATTTATGTTGTTCTTGATAGATCTTTCACAAGACTGTTGTATAGCTTTGTAAAAAATGATAAAAATCTTACTCTAAGAGAAGAAAACAGATTTTTTATCTAGACTGTCTATCTAGATTGTCTAGATTGTCTATCACTGATTTCACACAAAAAGGAAGATCACTTCCATGGTCAACTTACTACTGCTGAGCAGGGAAGAGAAAATAGATAATATCTAACAGGATAGAAGTCTGGCACACAAGGTACACACAAGGTAAGAATGCATCTCAGATATTTCAGCGTAAATAAAAGCTTTGCTATAATATAGACTAATGCAGAAAGATTTACAGTTAGAACTTTGAAACCATGAGTATTTAGGCCTGAATGTTCTCATAAAAGTCCTCAGACTAATTTTATCATGAACACATCTATTTTTCATAGCTTTACATTAAGTCATGTAAAAAGGCTCATCAAATAGAAGTAGAGAGTCTTCTCAAAAAAAAGAAAAATCCTTAAAATGTTTACCTAGTCATAACTAATAGCTTTTGATTGTTCCTTAGTAAGCTTGGAAGCCATTATAGAAAGCGCAATTAAGAGTCTTGACATTTACTGTGCATTCCAGTTCAAATTTACTAATGGATACAATTCAGTTCCCTTTTTGCACCACACAATGCCACAAATTCAGTTTAGAGTAACGCAGACTTCCAAGGGTGAGCTGGGAATAATTACACAGAAGGTCAAAAGCCTCTTGCCCTGCAATAAGTACCATTTCTGACAGGCTTGCTAGTTTGTTTAAACAGAACATTATAATCAAGCAGATATTGAAAAATATCTTAAGGAGAATACTTTTATACAATATAGAGTCCCCCTCATAAAGACAGATATATCAAATTTTCAGTTCCATGGAAGGTCACCAAGAAAGAAGGGCCCTTTTAATAGAAAGGAGAAACTGCACTTCTGGTCATTGTGAGCTGCAATTCCTTCTCCAAAGTAGGAATTTTTTGCCAAACTTGGAACTAACAGTGTGCTGAACGTCCGGCCCAATGCAAACAGTACGTATAAGTACTTTCAAACCAGCCTTCCTGCCTGAAAGTAGCAATGCTTTTGTGAATGAAACTGGATTCTGGAGAATTCAAAATGCAAGCACTTCTCTGGTCACTCTGCAGAGAAAGGATGGGGGAAGACAAGACATGCTGATTACAACATGCCGTCTGCAGAGGCAAAACGTGTGAAGGTGTGGGAATGTACATATAAACCTTTTCCAGAGTCTCTTGTTTCATTAAAATGAAGAAAACTAAAAAAGGTGTTCCTTCCTCTCCCATCCCTCCACATAACAACTTCTGCTGAGTGAAGTGTTGCTCCTGTACAGACATGGCTGTCACCATTTTGACTGATGATCAAGTCCTTGTAAAAACATAGCACAACTAATTAATCTGTATTTAACAATAAAAGCCTGTAAACACGTTGATGCAGTCTCTTTAGGTTCTCCGGGAAGTCCTCAGAGCAGCACGGACTTGCTGCAGGTTCAGGGTACAGCTAGCTATGCTGAGAGGGGTACAGCAACAGGCAGACATATATCACCATGCTGAAAGCAGTCTAGGTGACTAATGACATTCCTCAACACAAAGAGTGGCATTATTCTCACTTCTTAAATTTCTTTTTTTTATTTACTCCAAATATCTGAGGTACTTCCAGACATTCAATTAAAAAGAAAAATTCCCTGATTTGACAAATAAACGTCTTATGAACTCCTGGAGCACTTCAGCTTTGCAAGAAAAACAAGCAGAAACTTTTGCCAGTTTGCCTCGAAACTGTCATTCACTATTAATCTATTTTTTGTCAAAGAGGGAAGTTGGCTAAAAGCCTGAACAAAGAGACATATCTTCAGTCCCTTGCTGAACATGAGGAAGCTCAGGTGTAAGCTAGCAATTATCTGTCCTCTGCAACACCACACCCAGCCTCCTTTCTGCCCTTGTTACTGCAGCTTGCTGAAAGAGAATCAGTGGCACAGGAAAGACAACCCTCATCAACTGGTCTCTGCCTTATGTGGTGAGCATCCCATGATACTTCATCTAGAAATGAAGTGGGATATTCTCTCACCATACTATCTTATTCAAGTCTTGCAGCCCCCTTGACTCGTTGCCCATACAATCTGTGCAGCCTATCTAGTCTATATAGGAAAATGACGGTAACAATGAGATACAGTCAGCAATCCTGAGATCATAGCTGTTCTGTTACAATAATCCTCCACTTGCAGCATGTGTCACAGGTATGAACCATTAGGCCTGTAAATCAACAGGTTTGATCTTGCCTCTCGATGATTCCTGAATAGGTTTTTGGAAGGCCCTCAAAAGCACCTCTACCTCCTCAACTGGCACCACCCTCTTTACTCACAGTAGGTTATGAGGAAGTTGCTGCCTTTTTCTTGTTTACGATGACCTGTAACAGATCATAAATGTATTTTATGCCAGACATAAATTATTTGGCTCCTTGCAAGACTCACAACAAAAGAGTACTTAAGGTATGAACATGTTACCTTGCAGGCATGGGACAGGGTGTAGGCTGTGTTTGTTTCAGGGTTCAAAATGTGCACACAAATAAGGGGAGCTCAGTTGGACGCAGCAGTGTTGAAGCATGGACCTTTAGAAACTTTGCTTCCAAATACAGAAATCATTCACTTGTGTTTCTGATGACATCTGAATCAAATCCAAAACCCAGAATCATGGAAGTTTTGAATCTGATACTATCTTAAGGACAGATTGATTGACACGAGCTGCAGTTTTGGGGTGGATTATTTGTAAACATACATTTTGACACAGCAGGTCAAGTAATATGTCATGCTGTAGCACTCCAAAGCACTCATCTGTAATGGAGATGATTTATTGGTACAGTATTTTCTTCAGCTATTGAGTGAATGTGTTCTGTATCTGTAGGTTTGAGCTTGTGAAATAAGATAATATTTAGTCCCAGTTCCACTGGTCATTTTAATTTAAATAAAGGTACCGTAGATTTTGGTTCCTCCCTGAGTTAGCTACATGTATGCGTGCTCAGCATTCTTTGGCCAAGACATGCTACAGCTGCATCTGTACCTGTGAATGCACAATTCCACCTCCTGTCCATCTGAAGTCTTCTTATGCAACCTGCAAAAAGTCTGTCCAGATATGCTTTGTCTGACCTACTCTGATGCACCCTGGCCTTTTCATGGCATGATGAGAGCTTATGAACGTGCTGGAATTGCCTGAACATACAAAGCCCTAAAATGCTCCAAAGAAAAGTCTTCCCTTGCATCAACCTTGTGACCTCCCAGACACTCAAAAGCAGGTTTGGCTTTCGGATGGCCTCGGGTAACCCTTGAGATGTAGTGCACCTGCATCAATACACCTACATATCTTATCAAGTAAAATTTTCTCTTGGCTTATACAATGGAAATTAGAAGTAGTTGTGCCAACATGTAGCAGTATGGAAATGCACTCTTAATCCACAAATGGTTGCTTTATAAAGACCGAAATACTGTAAGAGTCATTCCTTTATGCAATGCAGCCTAAGACTCCAGAGACAATGCGTGGATTAAGTGCATTACAATGAAGATAATGTCAGTTTCGTTTTTATCACTGTTAAACAAAGACTAGGAAAGAGTCATAAAAAAATGTGTATAGCAATAAATCCCATCTCAACATGACAATATTCAGACCAAACAGTGAACAGAACTAGAGGTATGTAGAATACAAAGTGACTCAGGTATTCCAGGTAACCCATGACATATTGTAGAGCAATTATAGAGCAATAATATTTCTGGCTGGCTAATAGAAGCTGCAGAAGAAACTGTGCTTCGCAAGTTTTGGAAAAGTAACTAGAAATGTTTGGTCTGGATGCGTGTTAATCTTAAGTATAGACAACTTTTCTTACTGTTAATGACATAATCTATGGTAGTACACATCTTCCAAAGTGTAACGAGCGCAAATTACAACTTCTTTCATAAGTCGTATAACAAGGTATGCACTGTTCTCCAGACTCACATAATCACGGAAATATCATCGCTGAGTTAGTTTGCCTCTCTCTGGATTTTTCCCCTTTACAGGTTTATGATGACAGTTTGCTTTGCTTTGCCTTACTCACTAATGTGGTTAAAATTTGTGACTCTCTTGATGACTGCCATGGTTACAGAGCACATCTCTTTCAACAGGTTCCCTTTCCCTGGCAGTAATACAACGTCTCTGATTCATAGACTGCAAAATAGTGGTGGTGAAATCACTGGAGCTTACTGTCCCTTGGCACTGGGAACCAGAGAGCTGGTTTAAACTGGGGATTACCGCAGAGCATAGAATAACATCCTTGATTTTGGCTTTGAAGATTCCGTTTCTTTGTCAGGATTTTTCTCTTTTGTTGCCTTTCAAAAATGAATGTGTTTTTGTATCATGCTGCAGAATTTAACAGAAGGCTAATATTTTATCTGGCAGCCTTTGCAACTTGTATAGATGATTTCTTGCACCAAGCTTCCCCTTTCTTTTGCCCTCTCTCTCTCATCCCTCTGAGTTTAAGTGTGATGTTTTGAAAAGAAAATCTATTTGACTACGGAGCTCTTTCCAACATTAATAAATTAGGTATGGGTTAATATGGCAAGTGTCTTCAGTATGTGCTCCTCTTCAGCTTGCTCTCCCAAAGTCTGTTTTACCAAAAACACACTCATTTGAATTGACTGAAAGAGTTCCATTGAGGCTGGATTTTAATGAAAACAATTTTTTAAAAGTGAGTTTTCAGAGTGGAGAGTAGAGAAAGAGAGGGAAAGTCTCTTCTTTTT
Source organism: Serilophus lunatus (assembly GCA_013399895.1). NCBI lineage: Eukaryota > Metazoa > Chordata > Aves > Passeriformes > Eurylaimidae > Serilophus > Serilophus lunatus. Next base: position 184,129 of record VXBA01005295.1, on the reverse strand, counting down.
GTTGTTGTTGTCACTGAAAAGCAAAGGTATTATGACTTAATAATGGATACTTTTCAAATAAAAACTTTTGGGTATGTAGATCCCAAGAGGACTGCTTTGTATCTCACAGAAGTCCATTTGTTACCTAATTCTCTGTGAGCCAAGTATACTGCTTGAACTACATGTCCCATCACTCAAAATAACCAGCAGACCCACGACACAGCTCAGCAAGATAGAACCAGTGCTGCATGAGGGACACTTGCCACGCTGTTCAGGTCATAGAAGCACTCTGGCTGCAGCTCCCATAAGGCACCTTGACACATTTTTCATACAGAAGATGGTACTTTCCAGTCAATATTTTGCACTTTTGAAACAAAACTCTGATTTTACAATGATCCTCATAGCAGCAATTATGACGATAATAATAACTATAATGGTAATAATAGTAATAATATGCTCATGGGAAAAGAAAACCCATTTTGTCATTAGCTCTACTATTCCCATGTTTGTGTGCCTTTTCTCCTCGAGAAAAAGTTCAAAGAAAAGGTGAGCCTTATATGAACAATGAAGAATCAAGAAATCTAAATTGGGGGCCTCCTTTTAGCAATTCATTTCGTTAGTAAGCTCAACTTCTTTCCCACATTAATTACGCTACTGGAATATCCCCTTAATAGCCTTTCTCAGGCATAGTCAATCAATTTTGCATTAAAAATATGAAAATACCATAACTTGTTGCCTGTGCCATTTTTTCCAGCCATGAAATGCTGCCATCTTTTTGGTCATAAAATAAAATTGAAATGATACTACCAGAATTTAGTCCTCTTGACAGAATGAAGTGTAAATATCGTTCAAAGCTCCCAACAGCTTAAAGTGTCAGAAACTGAAAATGGCACTGGCATAAAGATGGGTATTTAATATATGGCTCAGTACTTCCCAGTTTTTCTTCTTTATGTTTATCAGTGCATTAATTTTTCCTTGTTGCACCAAAAAAAAATTTATTGTTTAAACAAATTATCATGGCTAAGGTAAGTAGCATAATTATTCTTTGTTGCCTGGCACACTGCCATTCCTTTCATGTGTTCCAGAGTCAGCTGTGAATTATAAGGATGTAACATCCCTGACGGATTTAGTGGTGACATCATAAATTCTCACTCTGATGAAGACACATATGTGCTGTTGCCAGTAATTTGCTGACACCACTGAGAGTTAAAGGCACAAACAACGATGACTTTCTTGGCATAGTATCATGGAAGCCAAAGCTACTGTGAAAAAAAATACCAGCCAGGTGAATTCAACTCCTTTGGAAATATACCTGTTAAATGACATAATGAATGATGCTTTTTTGTGCTCATAAGGTGCTTTGAAAACCACAGTCAGTTGAATGCAAAAAGAAAAAGTAAATGTATTTGAGTGATCTAGTAAGAGTTTGTTAAATATTTCCACTTAGCTAAAGCACTCCTGGAGTAGCTTGGGGTTCACCATGGCATAAGTATGTGGCTGGATTAAACCCAGCATGAAATTTGAACCAGTTAACTGTAGGAGCTCCTTTCCTGTCCTTTCCCTAGTGGGAAGCCTTGTCTTGCCCCTCTGGACCTCATTTAGCACCACTACCATGTTCCAATCCATGCTGCAATCCACTGAGGTCAGTGTGCTCACATGGGCTTTGGGGACAAACATTGGGAGCACTCTCAGGTGCTCCTAAACCAACAGAAACAGTCACAGTGGGACTGGAGCCTCACTTGTAGTGAGTTTCATTGGCACAGATGAGTTTCTGGGTATCTATTTGTGTAATATACCAAAATAACAGACTGGTGCAATCTGCAAGCCACAGATGAGGTTTGACCATGTCTTGTCAACAAGATGCGTTGCATTACTGATCCACTCCTTCACTTTACCCATCACTGCTTCATCCTGCCTAAGCCCTCCAAAAATAAATTTAAGTCATAGAATGCATTCATAAAAATAATGTTTGTCCTTTAAACTGATTCCTTAAAACATACTCTAAAAATAGGGTCCCCTGTGCTATCTCCCCACACCATTGTTGCTCAAGAGGCCTTTGTTCCAGGACCTTGAAACCTCTCTTAATCTCTTCTTTAGGTAGATTAAACAGGACTCACATTTCCCCCCATCCATCTCTGCCACTTAGGCCTTTCTTTCCTCTAATAAGATCCCATGCATATGCCTTAAGGGGGCACATGCTGAATTCCACACCAACACCAGGAAGCTGAAGATTCTGAATTTTGATTCAGGAACTGTATGTGGCTCTTGGGCAGCAATATGAAAATCTTTTCTTAAATGAAGTATTATTAATTATTCAGGTTCGTCCAGGGTGTTGGGTAACATTATCAATACCATTTTAAAAATCTTTATGTTAGGGTTCAAACTTTGAACATGTTTTAAAAACAATAATGGTGTAGAAATCTGTTCCTTCTCTTTGCTTTCTCTATTCTTGAAGAATTACAATTTTTAGATTTTCTCTGTGACCCCATGAATCACCATTTTCTACCTCCAGCTCAAATGGGAGCTGTGTCTCATGATGCCACATGACTTCAGAAGCTGCAGCTTTGAACGAAAGCCAAAGTACCTGTCTTTTGCTGTGCAAAATGCAGATGCTATTTGAGTCCTGCATATAAAATGCACTTTACACTATCTCGACAGAAAATATGTTTTTGCATCATATCAAGCAGTGCTTGGCTTCCTCATGTCATGTGGCGCAGTTTTATTAATAGTACTGATTTTAATCTAATTTACCTGAAAGCTTTCAAACCTCCTGCTTGTGTAGGGTACCTGAGACATTAACCTATAGCTCAATCCAGATCATACCTGTTTTATGCACTCCACATGAATTTCTATCCAAAGTTTCTCTCTTCCAAGCTTGCTGGGACCTGTCAGTACTTCTACTTTGTTCTTTGCTGGCAAAGCATTGATATGACATTTGTAAATGTTGCCAGATGAATCGGTGGCCTGGGTTTGGTACATAATTCAGAACTTCAGTTTTTCAAGCCTCTGAAGCAGCAACCAGCATTGGAGCCAAAGTTTAATATCATTAGTGTATTAATTTATGTCAGTGGTTGAGTAACTTATTTTTTTTTACCACATTTCACAGAAAATCTCCTACCACCAGCAACTGATCACACATGACAAGCTCTCACTTGGCTATTATTTGTGATATGGGCTACTTAACTTCTGTATTCCTTCCTAGAATGGAAACAGCGTCTTTTTGTGAAATAAAGGAGCTTCTGTTTCTCTGCCACTGTCAGAAATGGAAATTCAGAGCAGTCTTTTCATCGTCTTGAAATGCCATATTACATTAAAATCCTGATGCCAAGAGGAGAGCATTTGCTTTGAACTGCAGCTCTTAATGCTCCTCAGTCCATCACTTTGTAGGAGCACCTCAGCCTTGCTGTTCCTCCCTTCATTAGAACAGTGCTAAAGTGCCAAGTCATTTACAGAAGCAGAGGTCTCCTGGGACTACCCTATTAGGGTGAATTCAAGCCTGCTATAGATCTGCCAGGCTAAGAGGGTTATTTTAAGGAGGAAAGCACACAGGTGGAGGTGTAAACTGAAACTTATGGGGCATGTGAACCCTATTCAGTGATCACACAAATTTGAGGTTGCAAACTCTCTGTTGAGGAAAGTGCATGGGATGGGCGGCAGGAGCAGTGCCTTTGAATCACTTGCTGATCCCTTGACCTTGGATATCTTAAAGTTTGTGATGACTGAGATGGGTTCAAGTAACAGAGCCCATCATGGCTGGCAGCCTGAGGAAGACCTCTATCCCACTTGGACATGGTCTTGTTACTAAACCTTCCCAGCATTTCATGCACACATGGAGAACCTGGTATGAAGTGTGTTGTTGTCATTATGAAATCATGAGGAATCCGATGGAAAAATGTGTGTTTGAGCATTTAAACCTAGACTTGTATACTGCAAAACAGACTTCACAAGTAGAGGTCAAGGTGTCACCAATTAAGACAAGATTATATTTAATGGAGAGTCACCTGGATTGAATTAAGTGTATTTTCTTGGACCTAGCAGGCTGGAATCAGGATAAACAAACTGCTTCAGAATTCCTAGGTGACCTTCTAATAATTAGGACCAAATCTGAGTTTCAGGTCTTCAGAGCCCCCAAATTATCTTTTGTATAAGAACACACATTGCTACTAGGGAGGTCTGTTTGTTGTGATGAACAGAGAATAACATAAAGCCCTCACACACAATACTGCAGGTGGAGGCTGCAAAGCAGTTTCCCTGACCAATAGTGCTAATGGGCCTCTAGTGTAAAACGCATTTTTGTAACTCTCTTTCTTCAGACCTTCTTTTGTTGTAAGAAACACAGTGCCAAAAGAACTTAATGGCTTTGTTTTCCAGTCCATAAACTGCTGATATGTCGCTGGTGTTGCAGTTAAGCATACATGGTAAACCCACCAGAGTTCAAGCTTGTGCTACAGTCAAGCACTGGGACCAGCACTTTTTTTTCCATGAGTTTTATTGTTATTGCACATTTTACCTATGATAATGTACTTCTACATGGAAACAGATAAAAACATGATACATATATTTCTCAGTCTTGTGAGTTCAATCTGTGGCATCTTTTCCACTTATGCAGAGACCATGCCCAGGAGAGAACGGAAATTAGGCTTTAACTCCTGTTGTTTGCCAGTCTTGGACTGTGCAAGCTACTTGATCACATTAAGATGAACATTGGTCAACAGCTTTTCACCACAAGAGTGTTTCCTTTGAAAATGTGTTGGTTCACTGAGCTCCACTGATTCAGCTAAGATATTTAAATGTCTACTTAATAAGTCCACGCAGGTTTTCAGATGTCTAATGGGTAACAGTTATTTGGACCATATGAATCTCTGGTAGCTTCTTAGTGAATACACACTCTTGTCAATTTTCAGTATTTTCTGTTGGCAGTTAAAAAAAAAAAAAAAAGTTCAGTATCTCCAGGCAGATGCACAAGAAATGTCCAAAATCAGTCTGAGTTAAAACTGGACTAGAAGATAATTTCAAATGCAACAACATTCCTTGTGGACCTAAATTCATTTCATAAATACTTTTTCACAATTAACCCAACTTCTAATTTCTTAATAAGCTTATAACAGATGTCAAAAAGAAATAAATGCCATTCCTGCTTTGCTTGATGACGATTTGAATTGGTGTTGCCCACTATGATTACAAATACTGGTTTTATACTACAAAAAGATTGGGAAGGCCTAGATTTTCACAGGAGATACAAAATGTTTCTTCTTTCTCTAACAAAGCTGGAAATAAATCTGATACAATTAACACTTAAAATGTTTTTGTATGAGTTTTTGAAGTGTGTCTTTCTGTATTTGTTTAGTTCGAACCTTGAGGGCAAGAAACCGTATTGTTAAAGAGGAGAAATACACCAGCATCAATAATTCTTACAAAACTTGCACAGGCATTTTTAAAAACCTTTATGTGGGACATACAGATAAACATGAAACAAAAGTATAAATGGTTATGTTTTGCACCATCTGATTGAGTGTTTTGTATTCTAACTATTTCCAAATCTTAGTGCTGCTGTCATTTTCTTTCACCCTGACTCCTAGGACCACTGTACAATCATATGTCACCCACATCTCAGCCCCAGGATTAGTGATGCTGCCCTATGTCCTTTCATTCCTTTTCCAGACTTCATATCTTGCTTCAGTCTTAGTCCTGTTTATACTACAGGTGCATGACCACATCTTCCTACTGCTGTTGCTTGTCTTCATCCCTCAGCCCCACCACTACCTGCTACATGGAAAGTAAAGATCACAACCTCAGATAGACCCAGCTGTATCTCTGTACTGGGCCTGCGCAAAAGCCAGAAAATCTGTCAACTTGGGCTCTGAAGTATGGTGTGAGACTTGCCTCTCCATGTGGGAACCAGTGACTGGTGTTATCAGGTCTGTGGTTGGGAATAATGCAGTTGTTGGCAAAAGGATACTGTAAAACTCTGCATTCCACGCTCCTTCCACATACAAAAAGCACCATCTCAGACTCTAGCTGCTATACAAAAAACCCCACTTGGTTTCATAGAATCACAGAATGCTTTGGGTTGGAAGGGATCTTAAAGATCATCTAGTTCCAACCCACTTTTCACTAGACACCTTTCACTAGACCAGGTTGCTCAGAGCCCCATCCGACCCTTTTAGGGTGAACACTTCTAGGGATGGGGCAACTATAACCTCTCTGCGAAACCTATTCCAGCGCCTTGCCACCCTCACAGTAAAGAAGTTCTTCCTAACTTCTAAATTAAATCTACTGTCTTTCAATTGAAAGCCATTATCCTTTGTTCTAACACCTTGTAAACAGTCCTCCCCCCCCCCCCCCCCCCCTTTTCTTGTAAGGTATTGGAAGGCTGCTGTAAGGTCTCCCTGAAGTCTTCTCTTCTCCAGACTGAGATCCATTTCCTTGTATATTTATTAGGCTGTTCCTGTCTCCTACAGCAAGGTTCCACTGTGTCTTTCATAAGTGGCTATCTATCTACTGGTTATAACACCACCACTCTTGCAGGTCACAGCCAGTGAACTACCATTTGGTCACTACTTCTCTGAGCTGATTTCAATCAGGAAATTGCTGTCAATGCCACCCCTACTTCCTACAAATAATCTTCCTGCAAGGATAATCAAGGAAAATATTTTGAGGCCTGAAAGCTCCTTAAACTTTATGGGTACATGGCCATCCATATGAATCAAACTAAAGCTGACAGTCCCAAAGGGCCACATTAGTTTTCTCACAAAAGCGCATGAATGTAGCACTTCGGTCCCACACTTGGCAGGTTATTCATTTATTTTAATTTGCAGTAACCGTGACAGAGTTACATTCGTCTTTCCAGATGTTGTTAGTGATGAAAGCTGAAGGAACAAGCCTTGTCTAATGTTGATGTACTGTGTGCCAAACCTCATCTTGAGCCCCTGGCTCCTGCTGTACTTTTCTTGTGTCTGTACTGCTGCCTTGTGATAAATGAAACTTGCAGAATCACACGTACTGTGTACAAGCATCTTGTCTGGGGAGTGGTCAGTGCCGGAGGCTAAAAACTTGGGCTGTGTGTACATCTGCAGAGGCTCATGTAATAACTACAGTAAAGGTATTATAACTAAAGCAAAGGTGCTGAAGCTTTGATTACAAATGTCAAACAAAATGAGAAACAAAGCAAGGCTGAGGAAGGAAAAGGGTTCTGTCCCTTGTTCTATTCCCCCCACCTCATCACAGCAAGCTGCTTTCTTGCCTTTGTTTTATTAGTTCCAAAAGCCTTTGCAGTCTTGTCTTCTTGGCACACTTTTAGAGTCCTGGGAAGCTCAGAGTTTTCTCTCAGTAACACTGAAAAGTCCCAGATGGTCTAAATGATCGTTTGTAAACAAATGAATAATCAGAACCAAAAAAGCTCTGTAGAAACCCTCTACCAGCCTTTTCTAATTTTTACAAAATGCCTCAGAAACAGATTGCATACTTCACCAGCAGACTGAGACAGCCACGTTACAAATTTGTACATATGGAGATCAATTTCATCTCAGCTACTTCCAGGTTTTCAATTTCCACAAAGCTTCTTCCCCCAAACTGTGACTTCTGCTGGAAGGCAAAATACCAGACCTCTGCTTGTTGGAGGCAGGGCACCCAGGGCACCCAAGGAGCAGCCTCCATTTCCTGCTCACATCACTTGCCTGCATATCTATGCACCAGCCTGAGTGTGAGACAAGCTCCACAGCATAGCTGAGGCTGAAACCTCTGCTTTGTGTTCCTGCTGTTCACTGGGGCTCTGCCTCTGTTTATGTCTGGGTACTGAGGTGGCAGTGCTGTGTGCAGGACCCCAGGCTGTCCAGGTGACCTTGGACCCCTCCGTTACGGAGGACACCATACTGACTCCTGTCAGATGCACTTTGCAGTCCAGGCTTGGGCTGAGTTCATGCTGCCAGTGGGAGAACAGGTCAGGTCGGGGGGGTATGGGGGACCTTGGAGAACCCCTTGAAGAACTAGCTCAGGTGTGGGAGACAGGCATAGAAGGAGTCTGAGAATTCATTTCTTCCCCTTGACCTTTCATAGACTCAGAGAATTGTTTGAGTTGGACGGGACCTTAAAGATCACCTAGTTCTAACCCCCCAGCCATGGGCAGGGGCACCTTCCACTAGACCAGGTTGCCATCCAACTTTGTCTGTAACACTTCCAGACATGTGGTATCCATTTTGGCTTGACACCTTAAAGAGCTCTAAAACCGCTGTTCAGCTGTTGCATAGTTACATGGACACCTGGCTCCTAAAGATATGCCCACTAATACTTCTGGTGGCCACAGACATGAATTCATAGAAGTACCCCTTTAGAAAGACATAGTACATACATACATATGTGCAAGCAGTGCCTGTGTATGTATAAATATATATATATTTATATGTACCAAGCAGATATATACATGTACTTGCAGGCCTATACATCATGCTACCAGTCAGACCTCAGATGTTCATGCAGACATAGCACATATTTAAGGGCAAACAAAGAATTAAAGGAGCTTTATCTGATAGATAAAGCAATAAATGTGCAAGAGTTGCATCCTGGTTCCTGCAGCAGTCAACCTTCTCTTTCAGCAGCACAGTTCCATGAAGCTGCGGAGGCAAGAGAGGAAGTAATTTCCCAGGAAATCCCTTGCTGCGCCAGCCTTGGACATACATAGATAGGCTTCATGCTGCCCTGGTGCTGAAGCAGTTTCCTAGTGATCCTCACCAAAGTTTACCAGTTCCTCAGAACTGGCAACACGTGGTTGCATCAGCCAGGGCTGGGTTTGCCTCTGCTAAAATGAAATGACACAGCAGGATGGCCAGGATCCTGGTGGAGAGGGTCAAGACCTTTTCCACCTCGAAATCCAACACAGTGGGTTAGCTAAGGTGCCAAAATGGTGCTATTTGCAGTAGTTTCTCTTCTACATACATGATATATTTAATGAATGTATTTAACAGTACTCATCCAGCCATCAGTGCTGCCGCACATCCTACGTTGCATGTGTCACGTTTACAATCCTGTTGATCATGGTAGAGGGAGATTTAATAACTCCTTACAAACTGCATACCAGAGCCTCTTCAGGACATTGCATTAGTAAGAAACACAGAGGGGAGCCCGTAATAAATGTTACAAGGGGAAATACCTTTGACTGATAAGAAGCTGAGCGGATGACAAATCACAAAAGCCTCCAGAGAACCCCTCAACAGCAGATAACCTTGAGACGTACCTGCATATAAAGATTAAACAGCAACCCGAGCTTAGCAGAGATTTATAGTGCTTTGCAAGCATCTTGGTTTCACTGTTTGCTTTTGTGGTAGTTTCTGGACTTCATTGTTAGTTTCTGTCTGTTAATGTTCTGCATAGGCCCAAAAATACAGGTGTAGAGAAGTCACCCCAGAAAAAACAAAGAATTTGTTTGAAATACTTTACAAGGAGATTTTATAGATCAATATCCCCAGCAAATGAGAAAGATAACGAGGAAAGGGCACAGTACACCTGTGAGCAAGGTTGTGCAAAGATACAAACAAAAACATAAAGGATAAAATGTATTGATGTGTTTCAGCTTACTGGCTAAATCTGGTTATTAATTCTTTTGTAAGGGGCAGCTCTATTTATTATGGGCTATATATTTTTGGCAAGACAAATATGTGAGGCAGTAAGTGCCTTCATGAGTATGCTTCAACAGGAAGGGTATGGCTACTAGCGCTACTTGTGTTGTCTCACAAATAGCCACAGGCGTTAAAACCACAGCCAGTTATGGACTGGATCAAAACCTTAACCAGGGAGCCCATTCTGCCTAATGGCTAAAGCAAGGAAGGAGGGACTCAGAATGGTCAGGTGCTATTATATCAGGAAACACTTTCTCAGTGTGAGGGTGACTGACCCTGGCACAGGTTGCTCAGAGATTGTGGAGTCTTGAGTCTTCATCCTTGAAGATTCTCAAAAGCCATCTGGACCCAATCCTGGCAAATGTCCCTAGGTGTCTCTGAGCAGGGAGGGTGGATCAGAAGACCTCCAGAGGTCCTTGCCAACCCCAGCCATTCTGCGATGGCATTTTTGGCTTAACTACTGAGTCATTCCAGCTTCAGTCAATTGCCTTTGGCTCTTTGTCTATTTAAAGGGTATAACTTTGCCCTCTTTGCAAGGATGAGGAGGTTGTTCAGGGTCAGGTTTCCACAGTGTGCACTGCAGGCATTTCTGAAGACTGATTATGTCTGTGGCACTCTTCCCCAAAGGGATGGCTTCTTTTTGGAAAGGACAAATACTTGGCGATCACCAAAATCTGGTTCTCTTTTCAATTCTCAACCAAAATCTCGTGCCACTGGGCCACAGTGCAGCAGGCCATGGCACACCAGGAGATCTTTCAGCCAAACCTCCCATATGGGTGCACTTCTCTATTACAGGCTGAACAGGAGGACTAGCACTGTAAATTCGTGGGTAAAAGTGCACTGCCAGAGCTCCATGTGTAAGACAGGCAGACTCTCCAGGTTCAAGGATGATGCCGATGCATTTTTTTTCTGCTCAGAGAGAGGGAACTGTTCTTATCTGATCCAGAAACTCAATGTGCAAAGTTGAAGGTTGTTACCAGCGGCCACTCCTTGTCATGCTCACAGAGAGCTAAATGAGCCCCATAAGATGTACTTAAAACAACGTGCCAACTTTTCACTCCAAGTGGACTGTTCAATAACAAAGGAAAGAAAGGAGGGGAGGGATTAGATGACAATTGTTTGTGCAAGTGGAAGAAATAACTTTTCAGGAACAGAGTGTGGGCCATAGCAGTGGACGGTGTGGGTGTTCACTGGAGAGGTCAGACTAAACAGGCAGTGATGCATTTTATACTTTTGGCACTGTTGGGAGAAAAAATGAAATTAAACACATACAGGACACTGAAGAAGAACAAACAACTTACTGTGTGGAAAGCAGAAGTGCTTTGGAAAAGCCAGTACAACTATCTGATTTTTAAATTCATCAGTAGTTTCAGAGATTGAAGATCTGTTCTAGCACAGCTTTGGTCAGACACATCTCTTCATAAGGCTGAAAGGCGTCCAAATCACCTCACTTGTTTCTCTGCCTGTAACCACGTCACGTTATGGCTCTTATTAGATAAATCATCATAATGGTTAAAAGCAAACAAATAGAAAATCAAGGGAAGGGGAAAATAAATTATAAGGAGAAATTTCACCAATAAGGGCAAAGTGCAGCTCCAAGCCTCCAATTTGATATCCACAGTCGTTCTAGACTGGCTCAAACATAAAGCGAGCTTCTTTGTGAAATGGTGAGACAAAAGGGAGACACCTATAGGCATCAAAATGTCCCTAGGAGCAACCACAAATACCAATCCTCTCCAACTGCGTGTGAAGTTGCTGTTTCCAGTCTGCCATTGCCCTCCTCCAGTAGCTGTTCCTTCACTACAGGGAAACATAGTGAACAAACTCCATCTTGGGCTGCACAGGTACCTTAAAGAAGCAGCACATTAACTGTACCAGCCTCCCTACACACCTGGAAAGGAGAGGGGAAGAAGCAAAGCGAAACAGACATACAACTCCATTTTAAAGTACTTAGGCAAGTCAGATTATATAGTAATGCAGAATATTTTTATATCACACCAGGACATTTTTGTTTATACTGCCGAGAGCTATTTTATTAGTTCCAGCTTCACCACAGATGCACAAGTGCTGTGAAAGGAGAAAGAATGCCTATTCTCCATGATGGCTTTTAAAAAATCAGAAAAACAAGTAAAATCTATTTCTTACAAAAACATTCCATTTAAAAAAATCATTGTATGTTTATAGAAATGTTTAATTTAAAAAATTAATAACTGGGTATTCCAGTAAGTCTGAGTCATCCACAGTAATAATTAGGGGTTTTGTTCCATAAAAAATGCTTTATTTAACCTTCATGCCTCCATTCAGATAATTGTACAAATGCATACATTTAAAGGTTTAAATTCTATTTCAATTCACAGCTCAATTCATAGGAAAGTTGAATACAGAAAAGCAATGCACCAACAAAATATGTCTGAGACACCATTTAAAACGATAACACTTGTTCATTTAAACCTTTGAGAATAGAGTGGAATAATCATCCTCTGACAGAATTTCATTAGGGGACTCCCTTTACATAATCATAGGGCAAAAATCACCTTTTTACAGTAAGAGGAAAAAAGCTCTGAGTGTATTTACAATACATACACTATACATAAATACAAGAACACCACTTACGTAATATTAATAAACTTATAACATAGGCATTGCCTAAACACTACAGAGTATATAAATGCAGACAAAACTATTGGGAAATTAGATCTTCAGAAGTTTACTCTAATTTTTGAAGAAAAGTAATTTTTGTATTTAAAAGCTTTTGAAAAGAATGCAAAAGAAAGACTTAAAAAACTAGTATGTTTGCTTGCTAGCACTGGTATTTTTACTCCTTTTACGTGTAGGACCTCTATTGATAGTATTATCTCTATGAGGTTACCAATAATGGCCCTCCCTTTCATGTCTTGTCTAGGAAAAAGACTGAGGTGCTGTACATACAAATTCCATTGCAGTGATGCTTCAGTCCCAAATTAATTACTTGATACTCTAATGGGATGTTTTTGTATTTTACACAGGAGGATCAAATGAACACTCATTGGTACATACAACTGTAATGACCTGATCAGAAGAAACAATTTGGGTCCAAATGCAACCCCATCCTTAGCATTTCATTCAAATAATGCCATAGGGGAATTTGCTTCTTCCATAAGTAACATGGCCAAGAATTATATTTTTCATTATTGTTCTTTTTTCCTAAACACAGCTGAAAGAACTTTCTGATTTAATGGTATTTTTGACCCCACATGTTGATAGCACTGTCCAAATCTCTCCTTCCCTTGAAGTGTATTAATGCATATGTCTGTGTGTGGGTTGAAGGTCTTAAGGCTGATGGTGCATGAAACATAAGTAATTCATTACTATCTCTGTGTATATTCTACAAATGTGCAAATGGGAAATACAACTTTTTAAGGACAGCAGGTCAAGAGAGCATATTGTGTAGGTGTTCAGCAAAGAATTAAATTACCAAAGAAGCCATTTATAGGACAATAAGAAACAAACCATGTAGGGTTTTTTTAAGATGCAAATGTAGCAGCGAAAAATAGTTTGAAACCAGAATTGTGAAACTCTGAATTGTGAAAAAATATTAGTTCACCCATGACTATTTGTCTCAAGCGGTATTTCCAAAGAAGCTCATTTACATCTAGAAAGGCAGGGAGAGGAAGAAAAGCAATATCTGAACCTATTTGTGTATTTCCTAGTTCATGCTTATGACAATCTATCAAACCCATCACCTATGGTCCCCTAGTAGACACTGAATTATTGTTTTTTAGATGCAGAGGTCGCAGCACAGAGAAAGGTTTAGCAAGTCAGTGTGTGAACCACCTCTTCTCTTCTAACTGACAGTATCTCACTGAAACTTTTGACACTGAATTGGGGAAGATGTTGCAGGCCATACATACAGACAGAAGGATCTCAAATCTATTTTTTTTTTCATAATAGCTAAAATTCACGTGCCCAAGTTTGCTTCCTTGCAGGATTGAAGAACTCTGCGCTGAATAATGTAAAAATTACCAAAAGGGCAATTAAGTTTATTTTATGATTTAAAGTCAGCAAGCACAAGGTACTATAGAAGAATGTTAGTAAAGCAAAAAAACCCAATCCAATCCTCCCCACCCTGCCAAAAACCAAGCCAAACTGAACCAAAACCAACAAACAAACAAGAGAAACCCCCCAACTCACAGTTTGTTTTTCAGAATAATGGGAAAATAACCTGACTCATTTTGGGATGGTGAAGACAAGGTGTCGTTTCCTACACGAACTAACACATATGGGGCTGGAATCAGCCTTCCAACATGGCAGGTTTCTAAGGGTACCCCCTTATAGTGTCGCTGCTCCAGAACAAAGAACCAAACTCCTCTCCAGCAACAGCTCAGATACAACGTACGAAAATAATGTGTCCTTTGTCATTCCCACTTTGACACATTCCCTAGTGCACTCATAAAATTCTCAGAAAGCATTGTGACCTTTTATGTGCTTAATATCTGGGGATTAAACTCAGGACAACAGGATTATTCTGATGGGATTATTTCTACCAGTGTTTAATATTTAAATTTGTTACTAAATTAGTAGTCTTTTCACGTGGCTAACCGATATGCATGAACAGCTAATTTTTTTCTTTGCAGGTCCATGTGCTTTTTTTTTTGTTTTGGTTTGGTTGTTGGCTTGTTTTTTTTTTTTGCATCTGCACTTTTATCTGTATATGAGTATTTTTGTGCACACCCAATCCTGCCTCAGTGAGACTCCAGCAGCAACTCACTGATGGCAGTGAAAGTCTAGACAAAATGTTGAATTTTTCAAATACAAAATTCTACCTGGATAAATGACAGGTACAAATTCAGAGGAGAGAAAGCAATCTTTCTTGGCAAACACATTAGGACAATCAGTTAAATTTTGATCTTCAATAAATTACTTTTTAGAAATACAAGAAGCATGAGGGCTAGCATTACACTGCTATTTTAAGAATCTATTAGCAGTAGTTAATATTTACAAAAAAAAAATTGACAAAAAATAGAGTGCAGGAGTCACAGCTGGCCATTTTCTGGTAAGATCAATTAGTCTATTGATGCAAATGTTTAGGTCACTCAATATAAAAGTCTCCACATTTCATTTTAGGAATATTGATTTCTTGTTTGCTATTCAAATAGTCTCTAGACTGGCAGTCCCCAGTTTTTCACTCATTTGTCCCCAAAGAAAAGAAAGTGATATATTTTGTACGCTCCTGAAGTCTACCATTTCTAAGACGAGATTAAATACTATGACCATTACATGACAAACAAAAAGGAGACATGAGATGAACTCTGTGTTTTGAGAGTTCAATGTAGACAGCTTTTCAAAGAGAATCCCTGTTCTATCATATTCCCTAAAAAAAGCTCCATTGGGTTTATTGCTGGTTTTTGGATTACTTTGTTAAAGTATACCTGGATACAAGGGCACATCCAACTTAAAATAGTCAGAAATCCCCTCACACACTGCTTGACAACAACCTCCAATCACACCTACTGAGAATCAATACGGCTACAAGTCATTTGTAAACTAAGATTTATTTTCTTCTTATACATATATGACAGATGTTGTCTGAGAAAATAACAAAAACCTCTAACACAGTATCTCAACATGTGAACATATAAATGGCACTTTGTGTTTGTTTCTGTTCTGCATTATTGTTCTCCAAGTAAAACTTCATTTTCACCTTATTGTTAATAGAATCTCATTAAGTTATTGCTGCGTAAAAGTATAGGAACATCCCATCAGTTCTAATAACAGGCACTTTCAGTTTCTGTTTCACCTTTAAAAATAGATTTTAGGCTATCTCACTGAAGTGTATGTGTACTTTAAATGTCAGAACTGTCCTGCTACAATTGATTTTCTTGATTTGTTACTGCACCTAGAAGACTAAACTCCCTTGGAATCAGCAAAAAGCAGCTGCCTATTTCAGCTCTGCAACATTTAATGAAGATGTGTTGTAGTCAGGGAAATACAAGAAGAAGTAAAATCATATGCGTGCTTGCCATTACTTTATCTGCAGTTCACTGTAAAATGCCAGAAGGAAAAAAAAATCACAAATGCCCTGTAATTTTCATACGGTTTTCATTTTGATTAAGTGGCTTTTTCCTTTATTCAGTCAAAGACATTGAGTGTTGACTTTTTTGTCAGTGAAGGACTCAGTAATACTTTGCTATATCACATGCCATCAGCAAAACAGCAAAGAAGTGGACACTTCATTTTGCAGAGAAAACACGCTCTGATAGAACAATTGACTTCTTGCATTTTGTGTTTAAGTTTTGCAAGGCATTATCTTACCAGTTCTCTTGATGAAAACTAAAGGGTTTTTTTTTTAAAGGTACTTCCTTTAACCTGTTTAACATCTCATGTAAAACTATGAGTTGGAAAATACTTTTCCACTATATTTTTACAGAATATTTAAACTACTGTTACAGTAGTTTAACTACTTTAACTACTATGTTACAGTATTTTAACTACTGTTACAGTAGTAAAATAATTTTAAGTTCTTTTGATTTCTAAAGATGCAGTATCCTTACAGTTACATTTTAATGCTAAAACGTGACTGTGGAGAATTTAAGCCTTTTGAAGGTATTGATGAGCATGATGTCATTAGCAGACATTACACACCACTGGCTATGGTAAAGCAGAACCGTGAAAAGAGAACAATCTTTAAATTACTTTGTGCATTTCTCCAGTTATATACCACAGACAAAGGCATAACACAACAACATGAGCTAGTTTCTTATAGTAGTATTTCCTATAACATTGTTTATTTAAAATTCTTTTTCTGATATTTTTTAAAATTTTTATTTTAAATGAGTTTGTTTATTACCTGCACATGGGTAGAGACATGTGGAAGCGCTGGGGTTTATACACATGGGTGTAAGGATGCGCATGTGGGAGTAGTGTTGGTTTACTTGAATGATTTAAGACTTGACTGTTGTCAAAGAAGCAGTTTCACACACTGACCCTTTCCAAACCAAAATGCAAACTAAAAAAAATAAGTGGGATACTGAGTCAACTTACTCTGATTTTGAGGTACCCACCTTCAATAAAGGAGAAAGAGATTTTTTTTTTACATTAAACAGCATTTATTATCAGAAGATAAATTTATAAATGGCAACTAGAATACATTTTCAATGTGGCTAATGGAAAACAAGACTTATGATCACTGTTGTTCCCATTATTAAACGGGAGAAAGGCTGTCCAGCTATTTGTCCATGCTCTGCACTGTGAGTTTACCCCAAACATCAACATCACTGATGTAATTTTCAACACCGTTAATTTTGTTATACATTACTCCAGCAAATAATCATATATACAAGTTGGTCTAAATCTATTTAATTAATTATGTAAGCATGAGAGAATAAAGAATACTGCATCTTCATTTCCGAGTTAAAAACTGCTGTTGCAACGAGCCAATTTTACAGTGCTGAATATAACAGGTTGCTCAAAAAATAATGACAAAAATTTTAAAAGGTCTATATCAAAGCTGTTTGCTCATTACATTTTTCTACAATGCTGGCTACTGAGGTTTCCTGTTAAATCCATTTAAATCTTTTGAAAACATATGAAATCTGACACTTTGTGGCATAGTTTCCCTTGCAAGCTGTAAGGGGCAATCCGCAGCATGGTGGATATTACCTATCCTTCACTCAAAAGCTAAATCTCTGTCCTTCTGAAAGAATGGGACACTGTATATTTTTCTCTCCCAGCTGCTCAGTTAAGATGGACCTACTATGTGGTGTGAAGATGAGATCTTGTATTTCTGCATGCTACGTGTGATGTAAGCCTTCACCATAGTTACGAAATGTCACAGACCTGCAGTGGGTCTACCTAATCCGATACCAGGATTTTTTGGGAAACTACCCTGGAGCAATTGCCCTTGGTCTTTGCACAAGCACAGTAGTTTGGAATGGTCTGAACCACAGCCGCTGAAGGCAAGAACACCCTGAAGATCTGAGGGACATCAGCTCCACATTCGAACATCCCCATTTCACAGAGTAACTTTTCTTAAAATATTTCTGAAGGGGAAAACCAACATCATAAAGTATTTGGGATCAAAGCCTACAGATGGAAATAAGAAACTTATCAAGAACCACACTGGTCACTTGAAACCCAGTGGTGGACTACTGCTGGTTGTGTAAATTGTCTGGAGGTAACAGCAGCATGAGAAGCCCTTGCACATGTGCTGGGAAGGTCAAGGATATTCTTCCTGCCTATGAAATAACAAAATATGATACACACTCCTTTACTTTTTGGTTTCATTCCGTTACCACTGACATCCTCTGTGCCTGTGCATCTTGGCATGAATGCTGCTTTAATGCTGTATCATTTCAGGGTTCCTTGAATAAAACCAGACCCTCTTTCTATTGCTGTGTTTCCAATGCATAAAGTAACAGACAACCAACTGGAAAACCAGGGATTCATATAGACCAACCTCAGTTTTGGGAGATGAGACTCTCAAAGATGAATGCTGAAATTTAAGGCCCCTCAATTTCTCTCATAGGAGTTTTTCTCTCTTCACTGACTACAGGGGAAGCCTAAAGAGGAACACTGATCTCTCCCAAGTTACACACTGCCTTTGTGAGTAACATCACATCCTCCTGTACACTAACAGAATGCCCTTCAGAGTTTCTGCTCAAATAAATTTTATTTTTGATGGGAGAAAAAAAGATCACAGGTTCCAAAAGGACTTCTGTATGCCACTGGTTCTTCAACTGCATTACTGCTATTCAAACAATTAATTGGTAAAATGTTTTTGGCAGGAAAGGAATTTTATCAGTTGACTTCTACCTGGCCTGACTTCTTTCCTTAAATGCCAAGAATGATAGATGCGTTTAATGGGACAATACTGAAGAACACAAAAGACAGACCTCAGACATAATCCATGAAGTACTTCACATACAACACTTGACAACCAGTTTTTTTAAACCAACAGCAGTAACACTGCTGGTAAAGACACAGTTCTGCTGCCCTGCAATGCCTCATGGTCCATCCATATGCCCTGATCTGTCCCTGATTTGGAGACAAATTCTACAATGTTGTCAAATTTGGTGAAAATTCATTACCAACATGGTCAATGAGAACTGATTGAGGCATTTTTCCCACAGCAGCCATGAATAATTTGTATTGAGTTTCCCTGATGACCACTCGGCAGTGGGGAGCCTGAGCTTTAACAACACTAAGTTCCTTTTTCAGAGAGCTGATTAAATATCCACTACTAAGGAATATTAAGGATATTTAAAGACAATCAAACTCTAAGGCGTGTGAATGCTGTTAGAAAGTATTATCCCAGTCCTCAACTAACTGTAATTGCTTTTGTATCCGTATGAGTACTCTGCTGCTTTTTCCTAAAGATGACCTTGATTTCAGAATCCTCCCAACATTACTATGTTTACTTCAGGAATCAAATACTAACTGAGATGGTCAAATATTTAAAAATGAGTAAGTAGCATCAGAAGTTTAATATGGCAATTTCTGGAACCAAATCCTCTTAATTAAACGCATTGCAAAAGACCTTTATGTATACATCTTTCATCTCTAAGCTATGAAAATCTCAACACTTAAAAAAATCTTGCCAAGCCTCCTCTTTGTCAAATTTAGCTGAATAGACAGATCCTTGTGAAGAAAGAAAACAGAAAAACACTATTCTGTTTGCATGTGTAAGTGATGACTAAGAGTTTCTCTCTTTCCTACATAATTAAATTAATACAAATTGGTTTGCAATTATAGGGCTGTATGGGAAGGATCAAGAATTTCCTTTTATTTAATCTGAAAAGGCTTGGATTGAAAATCCCAGCAGAGGCAGCCACTGGTACCCATATAAAAGGCCATTTATATCATACTAGACAGCTGGCAAAATCCTGTTATTTCCTAACTCCCAGGGAGAAACCTAATGTCTTGCAGAGCACAACTGCAGAAACATTTCTCCTTCCTACTTAACAGTTCATCCACTAACTCCTGAACTATCAGCTCTTTTTTTTTATCTTTCCTGCTTTCCAGACACAAGTGTTATGATAAAGGAAATAAAAGTACTTAATTGTGGTACTTCGCAGATCAGTGAAATCATCAGAGACGAACTTAAATGCTTACATGCTATTTCTGCATACACCTCACTTCTATTGGTGTGGAGTAAATTATTGTCTCAAGAGCCATTTTACTCATTATTACTTTTTCTCTGTTCTGGTAATACATTCAACTCCACTTCATGAGTGGGTACACCACTAACCTTGGTATCAGCAAGTACAAAATCTGACTATTTCCTTGTGTTCAAATAATGGTTGTGGGAAAGAGGATACCTGCATAAAACAAAACTGCACATTGAGAATGGGTAGTAGTTTCCAGATGAGCTTTTTCTATACAAATCAGAAAATGGTTCTAAGTAAGTCCATGGTAAAATAAAGATACTTAATATTGTACTGTCGGCAGAGATGCTACTGCCCTTTGCTTATTTTACAGACTTCAACAACAACAACAAAAGAAAAGAAAGGAAATAAACACAAAAGAAAAAGGTTAAATGGCTGGTGTCCTCTAGGGTATAATGAAAAATTGTGGAACAATATTAAAATGCCACCATCATTATTGCAAAAGTCTGAACAAGGGACCCTTCAGCTTTGGTCGGCAGTGGGACCTCTCCAGCAGAATCTTCTTGCCTACTCACATGCAGCTGGTCTGTAGCACTGCTCAGGTGTAATGCTGATGCTGGCCATATGGTATTCAAAACAAGAGGAAAAGATGGGATAATACAGATCTAGCAGTCTTGCTATCATCATCATCATCATCATCATCATCACCATCATCATCATCGGTTTATAGTATCTAATCCTCCATTTAGCAGTGATTTTTCAGGAACAAAATGTCTGGCAGCTGAGAAAACATACAAGCTATAAACATTTTTTGTCAAAGGATGCAGCATATAAAATAATGCCCATTCCTGTAGCATTTTGGCTGCTGTTTCCCAGGTGATTGTGATGACATTTTCAGGGGTTAGCCATGCTGAGGGGCAGTTGGGGTTAACTTCAAATGGCAAGGAGAAGAGTGGCACTTCTTTTCCTGCTTTTTCTTTTTTTTTTTTTAAATTTCTGTTATTATTTTTTGTTACAGACATCAAGGAAAGCCCTGCCTGTTAACACTGTAGAGGGAGATTCAGTCCTGCTGAATTCACTCCGGGTAGTTAAGAGACCCAGCTCTTAAACTCAGCTGGAACAGGTAGCGTTTCTCAAACCAGCATGTGCCTGCGGCGGTGGAGTGCCAAATGATCTGAGCGGGAAAAGCTGCGGTCACAGTCTGCACACTTGAATGGCTTCACTCCCGTGTGCTTGCGGTAATGCCTTGTCAGTTCGTCGGATCGAGCAAACTTCCAGGTGCAGCCTTCCCACGTACACTTGTAAGGTTTTTCTCCTGGGAGAAACAAAAGAAAGAGGGGAGGTAGGGAAAAACAGGTTGTGACTTTCCCCTTGTTGCTATTAATCCCCGCAATCCCCTCTGCACGCTTCCCATGAACACCCACTGCCTAGGGTTGCTTTAGGCCAAATTACACAATTATGAGGTACTGGATCTGATGAATATAAGGAAAAGGGCCTTGAGATTTATCATTTCTGTGGCATTCAGATGACTAAGAAAATCAACAGGATTAAGGCAATAATATAGCTCCTACCTCGCAGGAGTGATGTGGGGATTTACATCAGGACAAAGGGCTGTGTAATTATCCTCAAGATTATTGTACAAGTTTGTTACCCTCATCTTGTTGGACTACAATTTCACCCCAGATGACCAGATTACGTGTTATTTCTGCAACTTACCATGGGCAGCCACAGTCTTCCAATTATTTTATGATGTTTATGAAGGTTCTAATTATTTATGTAAACAGCACTGCAGGACATTTCTTAGCAAGCTGGTAAAAAATGAACTGCAATTTCCTAATGCAACATAAAAATTCAATCTAGAAAACATCCTCTTATTTATTGCACTTACTTTCAGTAAAATTAATTTTACACGGGATGTTACTAGGAATGATGTACAATTTTTAAGAGTCTTCAGCCACGGGACTTGCACAATAGCGTTCATAAATGCTCATTAACTTAAACTTGGGCTAAGTGTAGATTTCTGGAAAATCCAACCCTCTGCTTTATATTTAAAGGTAAGAATGATGTATGCCCCACATTCTATGTTGTATTATGTCAGAGGAGATTAATATAGCCAAACTGGATTTGGGGCTTTCATAAAGCAAACTGTTATAAAATCCCATTGCTGTCATGGTTTTGGGCTATATTCGTGATTTCTATCACCTGCCCTCAATGTCTACAGGTTAAATGCTCTTGGCAGTTACCTTGATCCCACAGTTGTGCATGCACCAAAACCGAGGAAAGGAACTGTGTGAGGTCCATATGTATCTCTGTGTGTCAAAAATTTTACTTCCCCTTCTGAAACCAGCTAATCACAACCAGGACAATGAAAGAGCATCTCTGCAAAAACTGTCTGGTACAATCATTCCTCAATCATTTATTATCTCTTATGAATCATGAGCAATTTGCAAGAAACTATTTCAAATACATGAACAAGTGACGCAACACTTGCTTTGTAGACAGAACCTCCCTCCTTACATCTCTTCAAAAGTCAATAAATGCTTTACTGAGAGCTCTCAGTTTCAAAAGAAAATTCCCGAGTAAGAGTATAATCAAAAAGTTCAAGCAGCCCTGAAAAATCCAGCTGAAATGGCCTCTGTCAGGAAATCAAATGCTGTACAGACATCAGCATGACATGTCAGCAGGGTTGTCAGCAATGTTTGAGCTCCTTGGGTTGGTACCTTCTGCGCACCATCTGGACTATGCTGCAGTTTTGATGTCAGATGGGGGTGGCAAACAGTTGCTGCGAGGAGAACCCAGCAATGGAAGCTCTGAGGTGGCCACAGCCTGTAGCTGCACCAGCAGCAATTTGGCCTAGATAATTTTATACTCTTCAGCCAAGCACAAAGCACCAAATAGTGTTCATTGCCAGTGGGTGGCCACAGCGTTGGGCATCTCAAATCCAGCAGCCACTGTGAGCTGGACAGGCAGGCACAAACTACACAGCAGATGGAGGGTTGCATGCTCTTGCGAATGGTACAGTGCTAAAAAATGTGCTCAGATTCACCATCAAAATGTCTTATATACATATTCTTGCCACAAAGTTGGTTTAGAGCACCATAAAATATAGCAGTATCCCCATCCGACTTAGCAGGTTGATCCTAATGCTCTTGTCACATCGCAGTTTTCCAAGCGCAGCGCTTGTCCTGTCCATTCTCAACACACTTTTATGTTCTCCTTTTGGCCACTTATTGTCCTGGTTGGTTTCTTCGATCAAAGAGACTTCCAAAGCACAGTGTGCAGATATTTCTTAAGCTTTAGAGTCTGACTTAAAAGCACCTAGAATTCTACATCTCTCCAATCACACGGAATCATAAAATCATTTAAATAGGTAAAGACCTTTAAGATTATGAAGTCCAACCATTAACATAGCACTGCCAAGTCTACCACTAAAAGACAGCTCTAAGTGCCACATCTAAATGACTTTTAAATATCTTCAGGGATAGACTCAATACCTTGAAGCATTTGACAGCCATGGTAAAGAATTTTTTCCCAATATCCACTCAACACCTACCCTGTGCAACCCTGGTGTAACTTGAGGCCATTTCCTCATCCTGTTGCTTATTACTTAGGAGAAGAGACTGACTCCTACCTCACAACCTCCTTTCACATGGTTGTAGAGAGCAATAAGGTTTCCCATGAACTTCTCTTTCTCCAGGCTAAACCACTGCGGTTCCCTCATCCGCTCCTCACAAGACTTGTGCTCCAAATCCTTCACCAGCTTTGTTGCTCTTCTCTGAATACGCTCCAGCACCTCACTGTCTTTCTTTCAGTGAGAGGCTCAAAACTGAACATGTGATTCAAAGTGTGGCCTCACCAGTTCCAAGGGAGATGATCACTGACCTAGTCCTGCTGGCCACACTATTACTGGCACAGGCTAGGATGCCATGGGCACACAGCTGGCTCATGCTCATCCAGCTGTCAACCAACATCTCCAGGTCTTTTTCCACCGGGCAACTTTACAGCCATTCTGTCCCCACAGCCTGCAGAGCTGCATAGGGCTGTTGTGACCCAGGTTCAGGACCTGGCACTTGGCCTTGTTGAACCTCAACCAAGTGGCCTCAGTCCATAGATTCAGCCTGTCCAGATCCCCCTGCAGAGCCTTCCAACCCTCCTGCAAATCAACACTCCTGACCAACTTGGTGCCATCTGCAAACTTACTGAGGGTGTACTTGATCCCCTTGTCCAGACCACCGATAATGATATTAAAGATATTAAAGATATCCACATAGTCTTTCCCCTTGGTACACAGAATCACAGATCTTCTTTCCCTTGATAGAAAACAAATGGATAACCTAAAGCAGGAAGGATGGTTTGTAAGAGAAATCCCAGAAATAGTTTCTTCATCCATTAAAACAGTATCATTCCAGGTAAGTAATGAAAGTCAGCTGATGGAAGGATGTGAGTGCAGATCACTCATCTGGAGTTCCCACATGTGGCTTCCAGCGTCCATCCTCAATTACTCCTGCTTCCCAGCCTTTATAGAGCTATGTGAGAGACAGGACTGACCGCATTCCTTGCAACCTATTTACATCACTGAAGAAGAAGATCAATCTAAGAGAACCTTTCATCATTTTCAATTAAATACATGCATTTAGTGTAAGAAGGGAAAGAACAGCCACAGTAGCACTACTCTGAAGACATTCACTCATATGCACTTTAATAAAGCTACTGAAAACTGAAAAATATGATTGTTCATTAAGATTAATTAACATTTTACACAACCCTAATTCTTTCGGAAAGAATACTACTACTACTTTTCTGTTAAATGGCCACATTATCTGTGCATGGACAGGTGCTAGGAAAAAAAAGTTCTTCATAGGCAATACTATACTCTTAACCTTTTGTTTTGTAACATCCTAGACACAAAGACTAAACACTGAGTTTCTCAAAACCAGAAGACCCAGGAGAAAGGACCAGCGGGAGCAGAACTGCTGGAAGCTAAGAAGCTGGTGTCAAGTATCACACACCAGCTTTGGCTGATGAACTTGAGCACTCATAGCTGAAACTCTCAGTACAATCAACAGAGAGGAGCTGTACCTGAGCAGGACAACCCAGAAAGCAGTGAGTGAAGAGGTGGACAAAAATGAGTTTGTTAATTGGAAGAACCTAATCCCAGTGCATCTATCTGTCTGTCTGTCTGTCTATCTATCTATCTATCTATCTATCTATCTATCTATCTATCTATCTATCTATCTATCTATCTATCTATCTGTCTATCTGTCTATCTGTCTATCTGTCTATCTGTCTATCTATCTGTCTATCTCCATTTCAAGACTGGATTGCAGTGGAGTTGAAGTCAAACACTCAACCCTTTTGACTCAGGCACTTCTGGCTCTGTGTAAGCACTTGAGTTTAAGTGTTTAAGAAACTTTAGGGCTCAAAGTGTGGGCACGTTTTGACTCCTCACACACTCAGACACTTGAATTCTCATTCATCTCTAAGGAGCAAAAGCAGGCAGTGTGACTCTTGCCCAGGGTGGTGGAAAGACAGGAATGAAGAAATCAAAATAGTAGACAGTTTTGGAAAAACGCATCAAGGATAGCTACAGAAAGAGACTAAAAAATATGTGGCAATTAAGAAGAGACAAGGAAAACTGGAAAAAAAATAAAAACTCTGTTAGGTCAATCTTCTGAATCTGTAAAGTTTTAAAGAAGATACCAAATAAAAAATAGGTGCCTGAAGCTGTGAACATTTTCACAGGAGCTGACCCTCTACTTTCGCACCTGTCTTTGAGAGCTCTTTTGCTTTGTCCTGAAACCTGACGAAATATCCCAAAACACAGAGAAATTGTATTCCAATACTATTATACAGCTTTGTCTTGCAATACAAGGATAGGGAACTCTACAACACAAAAGGCGGTTATATAGATCAAGTGGGACTCTGCAGCATGAAGAAGTTCTTCTAGACAGTTCTCTGTAGAAAATGAGTATTTTCTATTGTTTTGAGAAGTTAATGATGAAGTTTTGAAGGTATGACTCAAAGCCCCAAGTCAAACTAATTTTTGATTCTTCTATTAACAAAACATCTATTTCTAAGAGCCCTCCAAAGCCTTCGTTCTTGTAGTCCAGATCCCCCAGTCTAAATCAATTATTTTTACCATATTGTTTTTCCTACCCTACCATGACTCCTCTCACTTAAGCACTTAATAACATGGTTACAACTGTTGCTCATTAAATCTTCCAAACCCCATCACATATTGAATTAATAATGCTGAATAATGACCACTGTTCAGCCAATGATTCCAAAATTTTCCACTCTTCACACAATCCAACATTTGTCTTCCTGTATCTTCATTCATGTACTCTGAAATCTGAAGATCATTCATCCAAGGAAATAAACTATCTCTCAAACTTTTACTTTACAATCTGATGAAATTCATGTATTCCTTATAAAAAAAAAGCTCTGTGTAGGTACCAGCTCAAGACCATGCCATATAACAGATGAAGGGACCAGGGGTTGTTCTGTGCCATGCAGAATTTCCCGGGTAGTATGTTCCTCAGCAGTTATCCTCTGCCCATCAACTAGCTGATATCATGGTATTTGACGCCAGATGCTTCAAAGACAGGCACTACAAAAATACCATGTAAATAGTATGGGTTATTCTGCCAGCAGGGAAACTGCTCTGGAACTCCAGGAAAACAGAGCTGGGCTTATGCTCCTTAGGCAAGGAACTTTATTTACTGAAACTGTTGATGCCCTACATATGCCCTGTGCATTTGCAGTTTCTTTTATTTGTATATTATATATTGTATATTAGCCAGATTTTTTTTTTACATATTTAAGCTTTCATCACCCTGTGAAAGAGCCACATGCTGAAATTCCACTTTTGAGAAGGGCAAAGTCAGAACGCTCTTAGAAACAAAACTTGACGTATTTGTTTGTGTAGTGTTTCCAGACTTGGTGGGTGGGAGCATGCCTCCCCTCACACTCTATTCACAAAAAACAATGGATTTGAGTCAAATTTGCACAGTTTAATAGATGGCACCTGCCCAGCTCTGCTACATACAGATACATCTTTATACCACAAGTTCCTACTGCCATTACTTTTGGAGGAGTATCCCCCACATAAAAACAGAACAAGCTCCTAAAGATTTAAAGAATTCGAAAGAAAATAAACAAACCAGCAAGCATGCTTCTGCCTATGTCTGATGATTTTCTAGTCAAAGTGAACAGATATGCAGTTTGCAGGGTTGAAGACATCTCCTGGCGATTCCTAGTTTGGTTTCTGCTATAGGATATTAGGCAGTATATGTAATGTGTAGCATTTGTCAGCTGGTTTCAGCGCCCACTTAAACACCAGAATTGTTCTGAAACACATGGCACAGTCACATTTCATCCATACTAATAGGACTCTCAAAGGGGAAATCATGCACTGAAAAACCACAAATGATGGCTAATTAGACTTTGCATTTCTATTAAAAATAAGAAAACATTCTTTTTACAGCAAACACACTATCTGACAATAAACATCTTCAGGCACTTCCAGGAGAGCAGCTTAGCTTTTAGACACAGACGAAAGGGAAAAATGACAATTCTTACATTTTATGTGATACTTTTATTAGTATAATTTCTTAATGAAAAAACAGAGCACTTATAAAGCAATTCACAACTTCAAAGTCACTTATAAAGCTTTTTTGAAAATGTAACCCCTTGTAGAAGTCTGTCTTTGTAGTAGTACTGTGTAACAAATACCATGTCCGTTCTGTTGGCAGGAAAAGTAAAACAGTGAGCATCAGCACCCTTTGCAAAACTGCAAAGAGAGTGAACATCAAGGCCATGACAAATATTAGGAACACCTTACTTTCACCGATGAAAGTTCTAGGTCTTAGTTTCCCCCTTTAGAAGTTTGATAAGTTTTCAATCATTTTGATGCAAAAATCCAATTCAAGTGTTTATTTAGTTACTAATTCACTGTATCTCTTTGGTGAACACAGGTAATTTGACTTTTGTGTTTCATTACTGTCAAAATATGCAAATAAAGTATCTTTCCAGGAAGAGATTAGTTTCATATCAGTTGAGCAAGTCTGGCAAAACAATTTCTACAAGCAGAACAGGAACATATTGTGCTGCCTGGGACACGTCTTGAAATTCAGGTTTTTTATTTCTCGTTCCTGGTCTGACTCAGGCAAAGCAAAAGGACATGTTTTTTTTATGTGAAAACTGGGAACAAAACAATTTCTTCCATTCAAAAAATACAGTGACAACCTCCACTACAGAAAAGACAGAACTTGATTACACTTTGGTAGTGCTTGAACTAATTATTTACAAGCTCTATTTCTGATAATTCAGGTGCAACTCCTTTTCTCAAATCACAACACCTTCATTTCACTGCACTGATGAGCTTAGGCCCTGTTTGCCATCCTAGCACAGGACTAGTCCAGCAACCATAGCTCTTTCCTTCTGCTATTGTCCCATATGTCCCTCTCAGTATATAGCTGCCTCAGTTTGACACCATTTTAAATCCCAGAAAAAAAGCTTTAGTAACCAAACTCACAAAATTCAATTTTCTGTAATTTAAGAAAACAAATGCATTACACACTGGTCTCTGCCCTGTTCTGTCACTTTGTCACAGGAAAGAAACAAAGAGGGGGAATTCAAGAAACTCTTCTTTCACATTTTCTCTTTTTGGGTTTCTGCAGAGACTTTGCCTCACAATGGGCCACCCAAAGCGCTATGTAACAGACAAATGAATTAATGCTCTGGGACAAAGATTAGTTATGTACATTGCCAAAGGCAGTGCTGATGCAAAATGATGAATTTTAGCTCCTGTACAAATAGAAAAAGTAAAATATTTGGAAATACAAAAGGCCTCTTCCGGTGCACCTGAATCCAGGAGCTAGACTAAATCCCGACAGCATATGACAAATAGCATTTTATTAACCTTCCTGAAACTTGTTTTCTGCACAATATGGTATATGTATAAATATTTAAGTATATGTTAAGTGCATATATGTTAAGTACACACTTAACATATATTTTATATACATATATCTGTAGTGGAAGATAGCATGAAGTTTTCTTTTTCTCTCCAGATACAGCAAATAGATGAGACTGTTAAATTTCTAGTGCTGTGGGGAAAGGCTGCGATTTTGTCTCTTATAGCAGCCTTCACTCACAAAAGTAATTGGAAAAGGTGATGCAACAGATCCATACTCCCATCAGCAGTCAACTTTAAGGATGGTGCCAGCAGACCTGACACTCTCTTTATCTGGGGTTCTGTAGGCTTGGGTTTGAGTCTGGCCTGCCCAAATGAAACAACTTTCCTTCAGTGTCATTTCCTTTTATTGTCCGTAACTGTGAGGGAGACACCAAACAAACACTTCCCTTTCCATCTGTCTAACAATACTGTTTCTGTCACTCCTCCCAGATGCTCCAGGCATTGCTTCACTATGTTCATCAAGAGAAATACTCGTGTTTCTCAGTATAAAATTAAAACCTTCCATTACCTGTAAAAAACAAAACAAACCTGCCCAAGAAATTAAAAAAAAATAAAATTAACCAAACCAACAAAAGGCTCCAAGAGATAAGCTTTTTGTTTATTATTTGCACTATGCTAGAAGTCAGGCTCAAGCAGAAGAGGGGACATTGGGCTGATTACTGAAACAGAGCATTTAAAATTCCAGCTCCTATTTAAGTTGGTTGTGAATGGAATTAACTTTCCAAATGAAGAGATACCAATTTTTATCATAATAAAAAGCAGAATAAAAAGAAAGAAATATATTAACTGACAGAAAAATATTAACTGACAAAAATATGTGTGACAAAGGAAAAGCTCGTTAAGAGTTACAACATTATTTCATATATAATG
The DNA here is from genome assembly GCA_013399895.1 of Serilophus lunatus. Classification (NCBI taxonomy): domain Eukaryota; kingdom Metazoa; phylum Chordata; class Aves; order Passeriformes; family Eurylaimidae; genus Serilophus; species Serilophus lunatus. The sequence continues at coordinate 154,607 of VXBA01005295.1, read as the reverse complement.
TGGAGAAAACACTGAAGTGCAAAAAATAACTCCTCCTCCTCCACAAGTGTCATTTGATCTTTTTACTTTTTCCATGAAACAAGACATTTTTGTACCATTTACTCAGGTTTTTAATCATTTATTTGCAAAAAAGTGAAGACTGAAAACACGAGGTTTCAGGATCTAGGTCTTGTTTTCTTCTACGCATGAAAAAAAGAAAACCAGAATAAAACATTGAAATGAACATTTTAGTTAAGCTTACTTGGGGTAAGTAGCAAGATGCTATCCTGTTCCCTCTGTCTGGGACTGAATGGGCTGCAAGAGTTAATGTACTTGGAAACCCTGTACTGTGCATTCATTCCTCCAGGTCTGGATGCAACATCTGGGAAAGTATTTTGGAAGTAACGGGAGTAAAGAGGTCTTTCTCGCCTTCATGCCACTTCAGGGTTACACACGGTAGACCACAACCATGCCTGAGACCTGAGATGAACTGCAGTTCTTTGGAGGTAGAGTATTAAGCACTAAATAGTTGGCTTAGAGAAAATTTTATTCTGCATAATAAAATTATCATTATTCCCTCGTGCCACACACAGACAAAACACATATGTACCCCATATTTACAAAGTCAAGGGGCACTGTTGCAAATATTTTTCATAACCTAGAGACTGAAAGTAATCACAGATGCAATTAGACCTGCTTTCCCATCAAAGTGCCTCGGAATAACCACATGGGCATTCTTCCATATCGGCACATCATCAGACTTACAATGCACAGCAATGACTCCCTGTTTGTAAGGTGAATTCAGAGCTTGAAAAATGTGCCAGAAATGAAATCATTTAACTTTCCATAGAGCGCCTGCTGGAAGAGAACTGGATGTACAAGCTTCTTCTGGTATGGACACCTGCTTGTAACTAGCTGGACTCAGACAACTATCTCACTACATCCAGACCTTTCTGTTTCTACATCGTCTCACTAGGCTTTGGTGGCATTGGTCAGCCTGCCTTTACACCCTAGTACATACGGCACCAGCAGTCATCTGCTCTTAAATATATTTCTGTTGTGAAATGTGAATCCCATCACATCAATGGGAATAGGCTGAGGCTTCAGTTATTGAATTATCTGATGATCTTCTAAAGAGAAATTGCATGAAGAAAGAGCAGAAAAACTAGAAAACAGAATTTCTCTGAAATATACTCGTTTTCACCTTGGAAAGCTCTACTGTTTATTGAAACTGGCAGTAAATTTTAAACACTAAAAGAAAGTATTTCTTAAAAAATAAAAGCATCACCCAATACAAACAGAACCTCCTATTTTATTTAAGACAAATTACTTTTTAAATTGGCTTTGTTTATTTAAATTCCCAGTTACTAGAACAGCATATGAACCTGCTGTTGGAGGTTTTTCATCTGACAGATTTACACGGAGAATGGAGAACTCAGGGATAAGGAGTGCATAAGACACGAGAAAGAAAAGCTTGGCTCTTGCAGACTGAATCTGGAGGGCAGGTGACAAAGAGGTGTTGATTTTATAGCAGATCAAAAATCTACACAGTTCAAGTAAAATCCAGAAGGATTATTCAAAAAATGCTGCTTCTTCCCAATACTTATCTAAAGAAGGGACTACAAACCTGTAAATATCTCTCTGGAGCTTATAGTTAGCAGAAGGCATTAAACAGATCTTAAGAAAACAACAGGTAATGAATGAAGTTTAAAAGCCTACAGAACAAAAATAACTTTCTTAGTGCCTCCGACTTCTTAAGTCCATTCTGAAAGTGCTCAAAGTAAAATACGAACAAAGACTAATGACAGAGGGCCTTTCACATTAAAATAATATACGGAGCAACAGTGACTGAGAGGAATGCAATGTTTGAAAAAGCACAGACTAAATAAAACACCCATGTACTCACTAGCTCTCTTTCTTCAAGGGTGGTGTCTCAACCCAGCTATAAAGGAACATCTTGAAGAAGGAATGCTGTCATTTTCTCAGGTACAAATCAGTACTTCTGAGATGTTTACTGTCTCCATGTAATACTGCAGAAGACCCCGACACTGACAAATAGGCTTCATTACATCTGTGGCAAAGGTATTTGCTCTCATTTCTCAGGAATGATATAAGCGTTGATCAAGGACAAAGCATCAAACACTAAAAAATCCACTTGGCCTGGGGGCTATATTCAGCCTGTCTCTGTAAGTAAGAGCTTGACAAAGCAGGCCCAACTTCTGCAGCTGTGGGCTCATGGACGAAGAGCAGCACTTGCAGCCCAGTATCTGAGTCCCACGGAAGATGCTCTGGTTACAGACCTTGCCCTCTTCCATTCCTCCAAGGCAGGAGGCCATGGCTGTGGATATACAATGCCCTACACTCCTGGATTAAATCCATTCCCATTTTATGCCAAGTGGAAAGTCCCAGGCTTTTGCTGCCATTGACACCAGAAAGCCACTCTGTCATGTTCTTCCAGAAATTTGTAACTAATGACTGAAATATGACTGCACAGAAATACAGAATGCTGATTACTAGTCCAGTATAAGAAAATCCTATGGAAGTAAGAGACAGGGAACAATATTTTGTGTATTAGACATTATAAAATTATGTCCCACTTAACCTCAGAGCAGCCATCTTCTTTCTTTGTTTGCTTCTTTAGTGTTATTCACACAGTGTTTAAACTCCTTAGGCTTCTCCATATGGCAAGAGGGTAATCACGATGAGCTAGAACTGGATTTAACCACAAACAATTTCAGATTGTGGAAGGAACTAGTATTACTTAGCCTGTAATGCTCAGCTGCCCTACTGGAAGTGTTAATGGCAACTTTACTACTGCCTGAAATAGCCACTACACATCATAAAACAGCACTACGGCTGTTTCCCTCTCCATCTTCCAAGTAAAAGCAACAAACTGAAGAAGCTGAGTCCCACCAAGGCTGCATGGATGCAGACTTCACAGAGTAGCTCTTACACTCTCCCCATTCCCAGGGCTGACACCAGCACCTATGCCAAGTGAAACGCAGATGTACGCCAACCAGGAAAGCAATCCATAGCTGATGGTTTTCTCATTTTTAAAGATTATTCCTTTGTGGACTCATACATTAGTAATTTTCTTTAAGTTCACTGAAGCAGAAACTAACTCAATGCAACTCTGGTGAGCCAACGTCTGTCTCACAGCTTTTCCTTATAGAAAGTGTTGATAAACCTGAGCTGCGAGATTGCCTGAGAGCCCCAAAGGTTCTCCATCACACCCAATACCTCCTGATAGCTTTATTTCATGATCTGGCAAAACAACAACAAGAAGCTGATAATAGAAAGAGAAATCTAATACCAGTGCTTGTGATTTATGAAATGCTCTATTACAGGTTTCACTTGCAGTTATTCTAGTCAGAGAGACCATATGTAATTCAAGTTCGCCCCCCAGTGGACTCTATGCCCACATCAGTACACTAAGATTTGAGGACACTGTTGACAAGTATTGGGAAGCACGATAATAGCATGCTTAAAAAAACCTAGGAGCTACTACAAGAGAATTAAATGCAACTATCACCATCCATGTTATTTTGTTTTAACTTTTAATTATGAGGGAAGAATTATACCTTCCAATCAGAAAAGCTGGTCATCCTGTCAAAACATCGTATTATTTTTCCTCCTATACTCAAACTACTGCAACTGTTTTGGTGGCTATGCATAGAAAATCATTAAGGTTGGAAAAGGCCTTTAAGATCACTGAGTAAATGAAAAAACCCAGATCTTCTCAAACACATCCTGCTTAGGTAAACAATTGTCAGCAAGACCAGCCTGCCTAAAAAAAAAAAAAAAAAAAATCCAGATTATGCAATGCTGAGTTTCTGTGATCTTTTCTCAGAAAGTTTCCTACTGAAACTTGCTCACCCTTGCATGCATAGCTGTCATACTTCATTTATACTTATCCAGAACGGTACTAATTACTGTGGGTCATATGTGAATAATTAACTTCTTTTGCCTGAAGCAAAAGTTAAGGCCAAGATAAAAAATGTAAAACGAGATTAGTACATGGAGTATGTACGTTCATAGCAAACGCTACATGTAAGTCTGAACATATCAACTTTTTACCAAGCTGGTAAACCTGAGAAGTGTTCTGTGAAACACATTTAATTTTAACAGCATGAAACAGATTTTCTCACTGGATCCACTAGGTCAATTCAGTACTCATCTTCTCTCTAGACTACACTTCTTTCATCATGCCTGCTGCAATGCCAATATAAAGCAGTTATCAGCCGACCATTTAAGGAAGGTTTTTGATTTGATGTTATTTTTCTTGTTCTCCTAATTAATAAATCAACTTCCAGCATGACTGCAAAATAGTTCAGGCAGCTGTTTTTTGGCATGGGAATTCATTTCAGCCAGCTAACAGCCTGGCAGGTATCCAGGATTCCTCTCTACTCAGCAACAGAAGAGAAGCACCTTTGCAAGCCAATCCCTGGGTATACCTGAAGAGGGAATAGCATGCCCCAGAGGTGCAAATCCCTCTCCTCTGACTGCCCAGAGATCCCAGACAGATAGCATAGCCCTGACACCCAGCTGCCAGTGAACCAAGGCTGGGGAGATGGATCCTACGATTACAACAGGTAGACAAACTCCCTTTGTGCTCCCTGGAGAGTTACAGATGCTAAAGCTGTAATTACCTACAGTCATTTCAAGCCCTCAGTGCCTAGTTTTGAGCACTCTTAAGTGTACAGCCTGAGATTCAGCACTATTGACTACCTAACAACGATTTGGGTGCAATACCTGCAAGGACTGGTCTGCCCCATGAGATCACTAAAGAATTACAAACTCATGACAAATATAATTATCAGTGCTTTAAAATGTCATGGCAGAGAAGAGCCTTCTTGGTTTTCTGGGCTAACTTGGGTGTGACATTTCTGAGGTTTTTCACGTATAGTTTTTTAAAACAATGATTGCTTATACTTCTGGGCTGGTCGCCAGTCTTGCAAGCTAGAAAAGAGTGACTTCCTTATGGTACAAGCAGAAAAATGGTATTTTTGGTTCAAACCAAACACTACTGCTTTTATGTCTCTGTTGTGCTCTCTGTCTTTGAATCTTCTACAGCCATATAATGATGCAAGGGCAATAAAAGCAAGAAAAGGAAACAACACAGAAATCAGGACAGGGAGAAGGAAAGGGACAGAATAATGTTAGACTAGGATAAAAGAAGTAAAACAAGAATGATAGAGAACGAGGTGAAAGGGTAAGGGTATATAAAATATATTAGAAGGGTAGGGAGGAAAGACCACGTTGAAGATGGGAAAGAATAGGGAAGAAGAAAAAATAATTCAGACACATCATTATAAATCATGAGAGAGCGAAAAGCACAAGCATTAATGGAAGATATTGAGAAACCACAAATATTGGCCTGGAGGGAAATGTAATGAAATTTCCAGATCAGTAGAATATTTCTGTTGTTTAAGGAAGGGACTCTTACCTTTAAGAAATTGGTTTAGTAGGGGGTACTAGGATGGAGCCTTGTTCAGAATTCCTCTCAACAAAAGTCCTACCAACCAAAAGACATATTGGAAAGACTGATGGAGACCCAGCCTCAATTAAAATGGAGAAGCCATCACTTATATTTTAAAATAATATCTTCATACTCTTTAGAGCACATCACACCATAAAAAGTGCTAGCAGATTCTCAGCAAAGAACAACATTGTGCTATATGATGGATAAACACCATCTTTTCTCCAAAGAGTTACAAGAATGCTGAAGTCCACTAAGAACAGAGAGACCAGTAAATCTAAATCAAGCAAATCAGTAGCAGAGTAAGGAACAGCAGTTGGACTCAGAGTGTTCCATCCACCGCCTTTCTAGCCATCCAATAAATCCCCTTTAAACTGTTCTTCATGACTTCAAATTGCTGCTCCTGAGTTTATCCACAAAAATTTCAAATATTACAACATCACTGCTGCAGCTACCCTTACATACTTGTCATACAGAATAGTAAAAGGCCATTAATTTAATAAGGGCACCAGCTATTTGATTAAGCTTTAAGTACTATTATAACTGAATGGGACCGAGCTATTATTATAACTGAATGGGACCTAGCTTCTCTAGGCACTTCTCTTGCACTTCTGTTGTAAGGATCTAGTGCAACTTATTCTCATGCAGTGACTGACTTCCCCCTCCAGTATAGAGTAGGTGCTTCCAAAAGACTTCAGAAAGACACACCGAGGACTTGAGTTTACACTTGAACTGAACTGAACTCTTTCAGGAGCATCTGGCATTCTAAAAGCAAGTAGTAGCTCAATAGAAGCAGATTAAAAAAAAAATGTTGAAGACTCATGACTGCACTACATGCTCTTCTTGAGGGTTTTCTTCGTACTAGTTCTGGTTGGTCCAGGGTTGGACCCTCTATTTTTTGTTGAAGCACAGTAGGTGTGTCCCTGGAGCCCACTTTTCTGTTTAGTTTCATCTGAGAGGAGTCTGGTTTGTGCTGACACCACTCTTGTGCTGCCAAGCGGGGATGACGCGGACACTCTTGATCTACACCAGAATTCTACTGCTAATGCACTCGCAGACATTTCTGCTATTTAGATACAGGCCTTTGGTCTTTAGTGTAGGACTAAAAGCTCAATACACCCTAAATTAGGCAGAAAGGAACCTGCTTGTCTTAACCATGGTGCAGAGAGCCAGCGACTTCTTACCTGTGTGTGTTCTCCGGTGAGCCTTCAGGTGGGAACTTTTTGTGTATACTTTGTTGCATCCCTCAAAGTCACACCGATGGATGCGCCGCTTCCTGGAGTCTGGAGACTCAGACCTCCTCTGACGCCTTGTGCTCTCAATACTGAATGGTGAAATTGAACTGAAAAACAGAACAGGAGCAAAAAAAATTTAAGCAAGAGTATAGTGTATATCCTGGGCCCCAAAATGTCAGCTGTAATGCATCACTGTGCCAAAAGCGACATAAACAATTCATTATTTCCCTTTCAACAGTGTAGTTCACAACACATATTTGACACAATCAATGCTTAAACTAGAGCATATTTTGCAGTATGAAATAACTGAAGTCTTGATTTAGAAGTGCTTAATGCCTTAAAAAAGGATGACAATTCTTGAAATACTGCTCCAATAATGAAGTAGTAATAATGAATAATGACTTTATGTGAGCTCTATTTCTATTTGACACATGTCCAGGTACAAGCTCATTGAACCCTGTTTTCTAAACAACTTTATATATATCTTCCATAACTTCTCTTTGACAAGTCTAAACAGATAAAAAGCCTGAAACTTTCTATAAAAAATTGTTTCCAGTGCCTAGATCTGGACTATGGATCCTTGCATTTGGACAAACACCTGTTGTTTGCTTGAATACAGACTGCTAACAGATCCATATCACCCTGCAGCAGTGGTTTTTCCATTTTCTTATTTAACAATTCTCGATCTATCACTTGCAAGCCAATGAATTTTATTTTCCCTTCAGACCACTGATAGAGTTTACTAGCACAGGGCCCGAGAACAATCCCCATGGAAACACAAACGCTCATCAAAGATACTCCATTTACAGCAATGTCCTAAGACCTATCTGTTATCCCTATCTTAAGCAATTAGAAGTTTCTAAATACAGTGCGTACTGAGTCTAATGCTTGACAAAAGCCTGCTACAGCAATGCATTTGGCTTGGTTAGATAAACAGCTACCAAGTTGGTAGGCCAAGATCCAAACCATCATTGACTTCTAGTAACTATACTACTCAGCCATAAATCCTTATTAACTGATAGTCTTATCTACTCTGATTATATTGCAGAGCAATCACGTTCACCTACAGTTATACTAACCTGTTTAGCTACTTTAGGTATTGGAACAACATTGGCCTTCATCAGGTTTCTGGGGATTCCCAGATTTATTGATATCCAAGGTAAATGAGCTACAGGCTCATTGGTCAGCCCTTCTAGACTCTTTAGTACTTTTATAGTGCAACCCTAATTTAAAGCACTATAAAAACCCAGCACAGTTTTCTCTTAACACTCCACATGCATTTGTATTTCACCTTGCACAAGAGATTATTCAGATTAATTAATTTGCCTTGAATATGACTCATAAAAACGTGCATGCAGAAAATTTCTGAAATGGAGAAAGAAGTGGACAGAGGGCCATAATAATAACATTAAATAGCAAAAAGTTGTCCCCACAAGAGTAAGACACATTAGCACTTTAACTGTAAGACTGGAATACAGATATGATTAGCTCTCACAGATATGGCTTAGGAATTGTGTTTAACCATCTGCATCCCAGAGCAAATAAATGTCTTGGGTTAGATGATTCACTGAGAATGGTCTCATTACTCCAGCTGTCTGGGTTTTTTTAAACATCCCATCAACTGAAATGAAAGCAAATTTGTAAATTGATTGTTAAAGCTCAATACAGTGTGTTTTTGTAAACACACAAAAATCCAGTGCCCAAGACCAGAAAATCTTTACCTTTGAAAATAAATATTAGTGCATCATTTTCACTGTGTGTGATTTATGAGCTGTCTTAAAAGCCGATTTTGTAATAGAGCATTCAGACCCTGGATAGTACAGGTCATTTAAACGAGAGAAGGATCAAGCTTATAATGCTGCCATTTCGAGCCTGGAGACAAAATGAACCTTGAGAAGAATCAGCACCTCATAAAAGCTACTTGTTACATACAATAAAGTGACCTCACTGCTGGGAACTGCTCTGTGCTTTCCCAGGAGAGGGTGGTATAAAGCAGTGCTATGAAGGTGGCACATGATCAATGTTGATGCTTCTTAACTGGATGGCTCTCTCTTTCTAAAAATTTAAGGACTATACCTATTCCACAGGAGAGAAAATAAATTAATAAGCCACAGAAGGTGGTGCATTGTTACCGTCCCCCAAGAGCTTCACAGTCATCACTTGCTCAGCACACCAAGAAAAAAGCTACTGTCAGCTGTAACCAGCAAATGTAACCTCATGCCTTCCCCTTGCAGCAGTGCAGGGTAAAGGATAATCCAACCAGCAGACGAGACTCACATGGCAAGTGAGAGTGTATGTCCAAGGTGATTTTCCCCTGCCACTCCAATTCCTGTGACACTAGGGGACTGCACAGTGCAGACATGCTCACTGGTGGAAAAGGAGCCAAAATCCACCTGAAAGCATCAGCTGTGCTTTAGCCTTGCAAAAGCTTGTAACTTTTTTAAATGGAGATACCACAAAAAGCCCTAAAACCAACACAAACTGCTTTCATAAGCTCCATCAGGTTAGTCCCTCTCACAGTAACTTCCAGCTGATTTGCTGTTTTTCTTTCCCTTCACCATGCAGCAGATAAAAGAACACCTTCTTTCTCAATCAATTTCTACAAAATACTCTTACTAACCATACACACATAAAAGACGTCCTAAAAACCATGTTTTCTGCCTTTTCAAGGCCATGGGGGCTCTGCCAGGTGCCTCTTGTCAGCACACAGTTCCAGAAACTACTGTTTGATAGCACCACAGTAGACTAAGACTTAGCACATGGACGTGTCAGGGAACTCACAGGGTTTTTGGGTTTTTTTTACTGACTTCTTTTTCCTTTTTGTTCAGAATATATTTTGAACTTCTATGAAATAAATAAAGAAAAACTGCCACCAAACAACCCACAACTTCCCCCACCCCACCCCAAAAACCAAGCAAACTGTATTGTAGCCGTCCCTCACAGACTGCATAGAGGGAATACCCGGAAACCTGTTATCCGCCAGGAGCTACCGGGGTGCCCAGAGGAAGACCTGCCAGTTCTCCCATTAATGGCCAAGATCTCAGGCTCAAGGTGGGCTTTAACAATAGGACTGATGCCACACATAACAGCCCAGTGAAATTGCAGGATACATCAAATTACTGCTGATAGATCACGTTTGAAAGATAAATTAACAAAGAAGAAAACTAGGTTCTGACCTGTCAGCTTTACATTTATTTATTTGTAATTCATTATTTCTAAAAGCAGTGTAATTTCCATGTTTGTGCAGAAATCGCTATGGTTGAATCCTGGGAGACTCCTGGCGACCTCCCTGAGCAGCTGCAACACCTGTAGTCAGTACAGCTGGTAGGGTGGAATCAGAAAAACCAATGTGAGCATTTAAGGTGATTTATAAAAATTCAGTTGTGCTAGCTCCAGCGAGAAGTGAAAACATGCATCTTTGAAATTCACTCATGGTCAAGTGCTTGTCTCTCTGATGCAAAAAAGTCTGCAAAGTGGAACATCGACTGGGGTTTCACCAGTAGATGGCCACCAAGTTCCGCTGAATGTGATCTGCACTGCGTGAAGACAGGGTTTGTAACAACCCTGGGAACGCAATTAATTTTCCTTTCTACAAATGCTGCCCATGATCTAGATGTATAACCTCTGCTTTATTAGACTGGGAAAGGTTCTTGGCATATGCAGTAACGCTGTTTAACACATGTAATGGGTATTCTTATACTGATCCTGTGTATTCTGTGCAGCATGTAGAGCAAAGCTGCCCTGAGAACTGCCCGGGGAGCATGGTATGTCTATTAAAGCCTTGATCTGTGCTCAGTCTTGTGACACGCCACCAAAATGCCGTACACAAGTCTGCTCCAGTGCGCTCACTCTTTGGCAAATATGCAGGGTTACCTTCGGCCATCAAAGCACAAACTTCTAGGTGCTGCTGGCATTCCACCGAGGGCTGGCTGACATAGCCACCAAGAAGCCATTGACACGCAGCAAGCCACGCTTTGCTCTTCACTGTACAAACAGTGTCCCAATGTTGCATCTTCATCCTTTTGACTGCCACCTTTACTCTTCTGTGGCCCCTCTACTATGAGCTCAGACTTTTTGGCTACGCATCCTGCCAGCCTCCAAAGACCGCATGGAAAACACATTGACTCAGGATCAACAGACACAGACCAGTCTGTGTTCAACATCTCTGCTATCTTGCCATATGTCTCTCCTTTACTCAGACTGCATTACCTTCTTCCCTAGCTAGACCTGTGGTTAATTGAGAGACTTTTGGCTGCACCTTAACAACAGTCCATGGCTGCTAAAAACAGATGCTGTCTTCCCTTTGGAGTGAGACTCAGGCACGTATCAGCTGTGTTCCCTCCACTCTGGCTACCACGAGAAGAAAACAAGACTGGGCTCAGCACCGTGCAGCATCGGCTCAGCCTGGATGAGGGCTCAGCAGGCCAGATCACATCCTGCAACGCAGGCATACCATCAGTTGTGGTCCTCTAGTGTTTCTCAGCCTCTGGGCTGTGAAGTAGGCAATTTGGCTAAGAAATATTAGGACATTTGGTTAAGCATATTAGGACAGTCCCACTCCAGTTGCTTTCCCCTGAGTTGGCACAGGCACTTGTCAAGACAGTGCAGGGACCCACAATGACAAAAAGTCAATTCCGTCAAAGAAACCTGAGAAGCTTTTAGTGGTTTAACTCCTTAAGTAGTGAAGTCTGCCAAGCACCTGCACTGACACAATGGAAAGGATGGGAATCTGCGGCCAACGATCAGGGGAGTGTCATCACCCCTTTCAATGGCAAACAGCTGTGATTACCAAAGCTTCCAAGGAAATTTAGAGTACGTATGAAGAAATCGAGAACATGAACATAAGCAATCAACACCAGGAACAATCAGAAAATCCACCTTTTGCTCCACAGAGCTGCTTCTTGTGATACTTCAGCATATAACACATAGAAAAATGAACAAATAAATAGACAGGCTGAAAACAAAAATTGGGAGATATGACCATGCTAAATGAAGCTGATAAAGTGTTTTGGCAATATAGGGTAGAACCAAGAGGGAAACCCTCAGGTCAGTTTTGGACATCCAGTTATTTATAGAGTTTAAAATTTAGCAATGTGAATTTTTACTTTATGAGACATGCACAGCTTCTGGGGTCAACCTATAAGTACAACTGCAAGTACAGGCAAATTAAATAAAAGCAGAAAACTAGAATATAACATGCCTGCATTCAGATGGTAATCAGCAGTTAAGAAAAGCTTTGGATTTCTAGCATTTCCTCAGTGAATTCCTCAGGGAATCTGGGCTACAGAAAGAAGCAACGTGGGGTTTGGCCTCTATATAGCCATAAGTGAAGCTTTCTGCATTATTTTTGAAAATCTTGGCCTTTGGATCCAGTGGTGGGATGGCACCTCCTGAGCACACTGAGCAGCATTTTCACACACACCCACAGCAGCTTTTGGTCTTCCTTTGGGTGAAGCTGCGTGGCTCACAGAGCAGCTCTGAAACAAAGACAGTTCGAAGCAGAGATGACCACAGTCCCAACGCCTTTGCTTGGCTCCTCTGGCACATTTCTGAATTGAGGGAAAACGTCCACAGCACCACACCACTCATTCAGAGAGCTAATCTCACGTAAGACAAAGTATATTCTATCAGTAAAGACCTTAATTTTCAGACACTAACAGGCATGGTATGGGGTACCCTGCACCTTTTTGAAAAAGGGCACTGAATCACATTTCTCAGATTCCAGCTCTCAATCACTTTCTTTTGTAGTAGCTTTTCACATAATATAATTTCATTTTCATGATAGGTCATTTAATGTTACCCTCCTTCTCAGGATATTGGTGAAAGTATCCTTGTAAACACTACATATTAGACTGTGAAGAAATACAACATGAATTACTTTTCATTAGTTTATAAAACTCTTTCTAGTAGTGAGATGCCATTGTCCTCCTATATAAAAATATACTCGTTTTTTGCTATAAAATGCTTAAATATCAGTGTCATCTCCTAATAAAAATCTTCACTCAAATACTTCTTCGTTTAAAAAAATACAAAATTTCTACTGTCTCCTGTTCATAAACAGATGCATATGCATATATACACATACACTATGTATCCTGTCCTCTTTGATTCTTAGATTCTAATTAATTTTTCATTAAAGGCTGTCTTAGGAATGTTAGGCATTAAAACACATCAAGCAGTACTTAAGTTACCATGAAAGGAAAATATGTGCTACTCTTTTTATTAACAGTAGTTACTTCAATCACTATACTTCAAGGTGATGTTATACTGGTAATTATACTTTTTGTCAAAAAAGAAAGGAGGAATTTGGCAGCATATACAAACTGCACACATATTAAATGGGAAAATTACATGGATAAACAAGACGGAGATAAAAGATTATTTGAATTTGCTTCATAAAGTGCTTGAGATGGAGCAAAATTGCACTGTGAACAGATGGGAACAGAAGCACAATAAGTTTGTCCTGTTATGTTTTGTCCTAGGTGTCCACTGTTCACTGCTGCCAGAGGCAGCACCCTGGTAAACAGGATACTCTGCTCCAGCTCCATATGGCCATTCCCATGCTCTTGTATCTCTGACCTGGGTGGTTGGCAAACCAAATACCCTGAACAGCTTTGACCATGACTTTATCTGCAGCATTTACTGTTTAAACCAGATAAAGGTACTTGAGCTGTCAAGCTGCCTTGTAAAACCCAAGTGCATCACATTGCTCTGGCTGAAGTGGAACTGAAAGCACAACTGTACAAGTAACGAACTTCTGGCAGAGAGAAATAACTTTGGAGTCTCCCAGGAAAAACATTAATGTCCAGCATGGCACAATTCAACAAAATTATTCATTACCTTTGTTATCAGCTGTGTTAAACTGAGACCTGGAATGAGACATTTGCTTGATCCTCCTGATCTACGTTCATGCTGTGGGATCTAGCAGCACTTTCTAGCTCCTAGAGCTGTGTTGTCCTCAGGTGTCCCCCAGCTCTACACTGGGCTGAGACCCAAATTACACACCACATTTTTCTTTTTTATGCTGCTCCTTTGTGCTGGACTTCTAAGGCAAGAAAGCTGGCTAGAAAGAATATATGATATGCTCCAGCATGTCCTCCAGATCTGATGACTGGAGGACTGCAAAGCACACTTCTGACAGAGAAAACCCATAAATCAAATCTATGATGAACTCTGAAATACCACGGAAAAGAAAATCATACCAAAACTTTTCTCTCTTTTTACCCTTATTCACAACGAAAATGTTACCCTAAAGCATTGCCGACATCATTAAAATGTTTATTCCTAGTTTTGAGAAAGTGCATGGCTGTATGACAACTTGCACTACTATATCCAGCAGCGGCCGAACATGGGCAACATCAGCTCCCAGACGAGTCCTACTGAATCACTGAGAATGCTGCTTAACAAAGATGAATTTCACATTTCTCCTAACATGGCAGGACATACAGAACTTGTTTCTACCTGTAAAAGTTTCAGAAACATTTGACAGGAAGGCTATGATGTTTTACACATAGACAAAACACTTAAAGTAATTTTAAACATAATTCTGCTTCACTGCTCTCTGCATTTCCCTTGGTTTGGACAGATGGACTCATATTAAGTAAGACACCTGTCCTTAGATTGTGAGGTGACAAACAACAGCAGTTGTTCACACAGGCTTTCAAAGTATTTTTTTCTAACATGTGCACCATACAAAGATGTGCAGCTGCAACACTGGTCCTTCCAGGTCATCAAGATGGCTGAACACATTCCAAAGACTGCCCTGGACATTAAAGCCCATGTTAACACATCATTTTGTAATATGCTGTATTACTGTGAAATGAAGAGTAAGAGAAAAACTCATCTGGAGAGGGACCTATAAGTTTTCTTCTCAGTATGTTTAGCTTCAGAGCTAGACCTAGATGTTCATAGTCTTGTGCTGTTTATGTCTGAAAACATTTGAAGATGGAAGAAAAAAAAAAAAAAGCATTTCTCTGTGCAGTGTGTTCCAGTGCTCAGCCACACTCATGTTCAAAAGGGAGTTTCTAATGAATGCTTGCTTTTTCTAAATAGTTTCTACAAAATATTTCAATTTATAAATACACATATCAACTCATAATAATGAAAGATAACTGAGTAATCATGAGCTAACATAAATCTGAATTTCTTTCTTTAAAAAAAAAAAAATTAGCTTACTTTGCTTTCGCCTGATGTTTTTCTGAGCTGAAGTAAAAATCCATGGAAACAAGGAAACCTCAAACAGTGCGGAAAACTTATCTTCACAATGAACTTGCAGGTGGAATAAAGCGCCTGAGCACTTGACTCTTCTTTGTATCTGAAGACAAAGCATTGTACATCTTCCTGAAAGCAGGAATAATTCCTGAAATCCTGTATGCCAAACATGTTTGATGCCTGAACCTGGTCTAGTACAGAAAGAGTATCTTATTTCATCCTCTCATTTCAGAGCTGGCAGAACAGCAGTGATCATTCACAGGATCTCTAGCACCAGCCACCCTAACACTCTCCTTTCCAGAGAGAGGCTGCATTAATGCTGAGTTTGTTCTTTCTTTTTTGTCTCCATCTAAACACATAAACAGCATAAAACAGGGTAACTGAGCATCTACAACTCAGTTCTGAGTGGACAGGGCCCTGCTTTTTACCTCTCCCGTTTCTTTCGGATTCATATTTTTTCATGTTTTTCTGGCAACACATGCGAACAAGCCTTGGCAATATTGGTATTCTCATCAGAAAAAAATTTAAAAAAGGAAATAAAGACAACTCTGTTGCAGACATGGGCTGAGTTGAAATTTTCAGCATGGACATAAGGAGAGTATCTATATCTATTTACGTCTTTCACCTTTGTTCTGGTTACTTGTAGAAAGAGAGCAGATGCACCACTTTCTAGTGCTGTTTTACCTTGCTCTCCAGGTTTCACTTTTTTCTTCTGTCTCTGATTTTTCACACTGTCCAACACAGCAGTCACTCCCAGTGTCCGTACAATGATGACTCTCACCTCTGCATCCACCTCCTCTTGTTGGTCAGACAATGTGGAACTGATCACCACAGTGGTGATTAAAAATTCCCTCTTTTGTATCCTTAGCCGACAAAATCATCACTAACATCTTGCCAAGTCAGTGATATTAAATGAGGACATTGCTTCCACTGGGACTGATGCTCATGTGAATGACCTTTACTTTCTTCCTGTTCAGAAGGCTTATTATTGATATGTTAAATATTTGATTACCCTGGATACTTATGTGTAATGCAACTACAGGTGGTCATCTGTCATACTCTGTGTCATCAAACAGATTTTGTTAACTACTAAATAGTTGACCCCACTGAAGCATACATTTTGGTGTTTATATATATGTAAAGACAACTTGTCACCCCCAACAGAATGCCATCTCAGAAAACCAATTTTTTATGCCCCACAGACCTCTACAACCTCCTGTGTGAGAGTATATATGCAAGGAATTCATCTATTGCAGAGATAATGTAGCCGTATCTATTTGATCTGGCTAGGATAAAAGGGACTAAATAATTCATTAGGGGGACAAAAAAGTTACTGAGCACAAGATCATAATACAGGGATTTGGGTTTCTAATCAGTAAATTTTGAGATCAATAGTTTTGTCTTTTTTACCTCCCAGAGCACACTCTCCTATTGAAAGGAATTTTTTTTAATAAAAGAACATGAGAAAAACAGTTGTGGGCTTCACCAGGTCCAACTTCACATACTCCTTTCCCAAGGACTGCCATTTCTTTTCTCTTCCTGCCCTTTATTTCTCTCCCTCCTTCCCTCAGACTTCCTGCCAATTCCTCTCCTCTCCTCTCCTCTCCTCTCCTCTCCTCTCCTCT
>VXBA01005295.1:41491-137984 GCA_013399895.1 Serilophus lunatus | reverse complement strand
CCCCTCCCATTATTAAAATTCCACCCAGCAAATATTCAATGTGCACTCTTTTTTAACTGCGGGTAGTAGAGTCCTTCCACTTGCAGTTAATTATGCAACAGAACATCAGTGTACTTTTCGCATATACCGAAAAGGCACATTCCAACAATTCCTTGTTTATGATTACACCACTTCAGAACTCACAAAGATATCCAGCTTAGATGCAGGCCTTGTGAACTTTGGAAAACCTGCCATTGTCTTCAGTGGTGTCAGATATATGCTTTCTCAACAGAAAGAGGAAACCAGAGTATTGTTATTGTCATGAACTGATCCTCTTAACACCTTCTCACCAAGGCAGAACTGCATTTACCACTTCAAGTGCTCATAGGCAGGGCAAGGTTTGATTAACAGCAAAATTTCTTCTGCAAGGAGACTGCATATGGCCATAAAATAAGCTTTGTATTAGGAAGTCTAAGAAAATACATCTTTAACAGATCTGCTTGTCATAGAAATTGTTTCAGTTGCACTCAGAGCACAAAGTCTATGCTTCCTGATAAATATCTCATAACTTTCTCAAGAACATTGTTAGGCTGGTAGCCAAGCAACCCTACTCTGGACTTCACTGGGTCAAGGTGGTTGCATGGGCTTGCTCTCATGCTCCTCCACTTGAACAAGTAGGTGGTCCTCACTGCGGCTATTTCCTGGTCAGGAAAAACTACAGGCATCTTAAGGATGACAATATTCTTCTTTAGAAAGGCAAGAACAAAATCCTGATGGCTTTTTGCCATCAAAATAAAGGGTCAAGATTTCACTCTACACATGCTCTAGCCTCGCGCAAGGAAAACTGGACTGAGGGCTGAGTTTTTATATTAACTATAACTCTGTATGTGAATTTATGGGAGGATTTAAATTGGGTAAGACTTAACTGAAGTTTTCTTTTCAGATTTTTTTGAAATGTAACACAGTGCACTCTCTGGACAAGAAATGTTTCCCCACTGTTTAACGGGTGTATGGCTCCCTTCGGGATATCAAATATTCAATTATTTGAGGGAAATTATTCTGCTCTTTCCAACAGACATTGAATGTTCTGTTTGGAAAAGGATAAAAACATTGAACAAGCTTTGCAACTGTCAGATATTTGACCCAGCCCTTCCCAAAACACTAGCAACAGGCAAAAAATCGTATGTTTGCAGGCTTTATGAAATACATTTTATTCTGCTTCATCCCACAAAAATTATTTACGTATTAAGAAACAATGCTGCCCAACGAAAGGAAAATAATTCTTAGTCATATAATACAGTAGTTACATGAACACTTTTTCACAGAGGGTTAAATAGCCACTCTTTTTCAGACAGCACACTTTTCCCCTTGATTCAAAATTGCCTCAGGGAGGAGGGAAGTTTCCATCTATGCAGAAATATCCTGTCACCAGCAGAATTTCTTGCAGAAACCTTAGAAATGAAGATCAGACATTTTTCATCCACATGATACTCCTTGTCCTATTTAGTGCTGAAGAATATTTCTATGGCCTTGTTATCAATGCTTGAGGTATTTATTTTTTACATTACCACTACTATAATTTGTTTTTACACTTGGAAGCACACCCACACTACAAAGAAAACTTTGCAAAGAAGCAAGGGGAATCTGCCGAGGTGCCATCTCTGAAGCTGGTCTCCCAGCTGCATCTTCTAGAATGCTGAGAATCAAGGGCCACTCCATTCACCTTGCTAATTTATGCATGCTGCTCATTAGTGCAGGACAACACAAGTGAGTGCCTAGAAGACAGTGCTCTGAATTTCAAATATGTTAAATGTGCAGTCAGCAGCACCACCTAGGACCCAGTGGTCCCTTGGTTTGCCACAGTTTTCCTGCATATATTAGCCCAAAGCTAGTTGTGCTGACCCAGGATTCAGTTCACTCATCTCTGGAATTTCTATTGCTTCCCTGAAAGCTTTAGTCTTCCAAATGATCACCAACAGTATGTTTGGCTAAGTAACTTAAATCCACATCAGGATTCTTTTAATTCTACTTTTTAAATTTCCCTTTTGGAAAAAAAAAATAAATCTGAAATATCCTCCACACCCACTTCTGCATATTTTCATTTTCTTAATCTGTTAAAATCTCTTCCTGTTTAGTAAATGAGATCTTACAAACAGTATCAGTCCCTAAATAAATCATCAGCTAGTACTGCCAGCATAATAATTAAGAACAACCAGCACGCTTACACTCAAGCTTTAACTGGAGAAATCAGTCTGTTAAAATCTTGCAAAACTCAACCCTACACATATGTTGTTTTGCTTTGTTTTGTTAAATGGGATGGAACATATCAGAACTTTAAAGAGCAAAAAACACCCATAATTTCCTAAAACATTTGGAGCCATTGCAAGTAGTAAAAAGGGATAATTATCTAAGCATTTTGCTGTCACAATTGTTCATTTGGAAGAGGCACAAAAAACCTCAAGAACAAATCCAAATCCAAAACTTCCAGCCCAACAGAATGATATCACTGTAACTCCAGTAAGTAAGAGAAAGTGTTAAGCAGATGGAGGGACACTTTACGGTGGCATTCAGCACAGGATCAGATGAGACAACCATGACTATTGCAAGTGACTGCCTGAATAAGGCAAACTAGACATCTCACATGGAAATGGGGTTCCATACTCCATGCGGCCCATGGAGCCACCCACTGCTTTGGGCAGATGTCCCTGGTGTCAGTGCCTTGGACATGAGGGTGGTTGCTCCCCTTTCTCGCTCACCTCGTGACATCCATTCAGAGGTGAAGAACTACATTCTGGGGGGAAGAGAGAGCAGGGCTCCTCCTTTCCACCACAGTTTGTATTTCTTTCCCCCTGTTATACACTTTAATTCTATACAGAAGAGGTGGAGTGAGGACTGTCTTTGCAGCCTGTGGAGTTCAAAGAGCAGAGACGTGGTTTACATAGATATGCCATGAGTGAGTTTTTATTTTTGAAGGGCTGAAGCCTAACTCTACACATCTGAAAGCACTGGATTTAAAAGCCATTTTGAAGGACAACTCTGCTATGAAGTCTCACATTATTTCAAAGCCCATCTTACTCAAACATATAATTTGAAAGCATAGTCAAATTAAATGCATAGCTTCTCATTAAAGCAATGTGGTCCGTTATAACACAGCATAGACAGGGAAAGGAGGATAACATGGCTTGGGGCTCCAGAGCATTTCAAATTATTTCCTGGGTATTCTTAGTCCTGCTCATTATTTTTGTGGTTTAGCACCTGATTTGGAAAGTGTGAGCATACTACCCCTTCCTCCTTCTGTCCCTCTTCCTCCTGCCACATTAGTATCAAGGTATTATCTTTTTGGGAAGTGACTGAATCACATAGCTGTATAAACACACATGTTTTCCAGATAAAAGATAGATACAACTAGTAAATGCCAAAAGAACATAGTGTGAAAGATCAGAAAGTAACCTGTCCCCATTTCTGACTTTGCTGTAAGTCAGAAAATGCAACTGACTTTTTGCAACGATAATGTAGGTGTGTATTTTAGGTGAATATGGTTAGAAAGAAATCCTTTCTAATACAGTTATGAAGATGATGCCTACGGTCCTAATTTATGCTTTTCTACACATCGCCAGACAAAATGTGAGCCAAATACTGGTGTGGGATTTTCAAAAAAAATCTCTTAAGAAAATGTTAGGTTTTCTTTTTCTAAAATAATGATTAAAAAATGATTGAGTAAAAGAGCTGTGTGACCTGACTGCTTCTGCTCTGCTGGCAAAACCTGCCAGAAACTCCAGGCTCCCAACTCTAGGACAAAAGAGCCGTTATTGACCCAATATTTACAGCAACTCAAAGCTGCTACTTCATGCTCTGGCAGAAGTCCCTGAAAAGGTGGTGCTGTGATTTATGTGCCATTCAGTGTTGTTTTCAAGACATTCACTGAACTGAAGAAGCACCATTAGAATACATCAAGCACACGTCAAAACCCATCTAAATCAACAGGGGCTGCAAATACATCATGTGCTTGACATACAGTAATTGACATGTCATATTTTATTTGACATTTCAAGGACAGTAGTGCCTATTTAAATGGGGACACAGTAATATAAATATATTTTATTTTAGCTAACCAAAATCTAACAGGGCATCTTGGCTGTTCATTGGATATCATTGGGAAAAAAAGAAAGAAACTTTTAGTTTAATTAAACTTTAGTTAATTAAACTTCAAATTAGTAAAGTCTCTAATGGGTCAAATTATGAAATGCGGAAGAGTCAGTTTACAAGAATATAAGTCTACTAATGCATTACTATCTTGGGGGAAAATTCTAGTCACACCGGCTAACAATCTTCTACTGATTTCCTTGGAGCCATCATTTCACCCATGCCTCCCTAATCCCTCCACAGCTCTGCCTGGGTTTAGGTCTACAACAGAAACTGCCCAGACTGTCAGCATGACAACTGATACAGAAACATGGATTAACATGATGAGAGTACAGGGAGGCATGCACACAGCATGGGTCATGCTCTTTTTCCCTGCACAGACAAGATAAATTGCAAGGTAGCAGAATTTTGAATTACATATGCTTCACCTGACACTTCATCCTCTCCCCTGAAGGCAACCGCATGAGGACATCACCAGTAATAACAAAGGTCCTACAGGATGCGTTGACATGAAAAAGGGGAATGTACTAAGAAGCAGCATCAACGCAAGCTACTTCTTTCAACAGGACTAGATTTCCTCACATTTAACACCCAACAAACTGAGAACCTACTGTCATACTTTCTTTTGGCTCCCACTCATAAAGGATCCTAGTATTTTTTTTACTTCATTTAAACAATCTAAAGGGGTTTTTTTCACCATATGTTGTGATGTAAAAGAAAGATGAAAGCAGAAAATTTTTAAACTGAGGGTTGAATTGACTAAATTAATTTGCTGTCTCTGCTTTTACCTAATGCTTTCCTGTGCATTCCTAATAGACACTTTCTTGTCCCATCTTCTCTCCTCTACATTTCCAGGACATGATGCTGCACTCCCCTCAACTGCTGTTTAGCCAAGCCAAATGTATTTAACTGTTTTATTCTGCCCTCTTAGCTATCCCTGCCAGCAATCTAAGCAGTTTGCTGCTCATCTCAGGTCTTGTTCAAATTTGTAAGAATACTGAATGCAGCCCAATTCCCTAAAATAATGCCATGTCCTCAGCAAATGCATGATACTACACTGTTTGGATGTCACATAGAAAAACCCATTGTAAATGAGGATGGGTGGAACTGCCAGCATAAAGAACGAAGCAAGCATGCAGAAATCTAAAATCTAGGTAAGTATCTCCTCTGAAGAATATTCTTGCCCTCCACATTTTTCTCCATGTAAGGCTCTTACTTCAAAGATTGCAATGAATTTATTAATGACCAAATGATTGATCTGTCAGAGAATACAAGTAAACTAATTTACCTTATTTTATAAAACCCAAATCCTGCTCATAAATTCTGAGATGTTTATGCCCAAATAAGAAAGTAAACAGAAGTCTTGTGTTAGTTTAAAACTGTATTAAACCAGAAGACAGAAAAGGAGATTGAAGGAGGTAATCATGTTAGGCCAGCAAGCAGAGAATTTTAATCCCCCCAAAACCCTCAAAAAGTTTTCGATGAATCTTCTTAATTGCAGCAACTACAAAGAAAAATACTATGAGTAATCTGTCATATGTCTAATTCTCCTTTCAGAGCTGTGGAGAATTGAGCAAGGTAGGGAGAAAGATACAGTGCCAGGGTTTCATTTTAGACCTCAGAATTAAATACAGAGATCAAGTAGTTCAAAGGAGATGGAAGAAAAAAGAGTTCACATACTTTGTGAATTTAACTTCTTAATAGTTGTGTCTTGGCTGCCAAAACAAGACAAGAGCATACTGGGGGAAAATGCAGAAAGACAAAACTACTAACAAATGTGAAGTTATTTTCAAGACTTAGAATAGGATAATTCAAAGAACTGAGAACAAAAAGGAAAAGCAAAACTATAAAGCGATTTTTGACAGCCCTCTTTTTAAAAAGTGGCTGAGCAGATTTATCAAAGTGTGTCAAATGCCTGATCCTATGCTGAACTTCCATGAAAAGAGAATCATATTCCTTTCTGTTCATAGGTCAAAGAAATGCTGCCAGAAACAAAGAAAAGGACAAAGAGCACTTTCTGTTTTTAAATTAGGCAGTGCTGCACATATAGACACAAGTGTCTCTATGTAGCTAAAATGTGGCTCCCAAACACAAAGTGTGTTTACCCATTTAATTGACTAAAACCCAGAGGTGAAAATCTGATTAGCTCAAAATTAAAATAGTACTGAATGACACAAGTGAAAAGGAGGCTAATTGAAATATAACCTTTTACAGAGAGAATGGAAATATGCAACCTTACTCAAACTGGTTTTGCCAACTAAGTTACATCAAGGCTCTGGAAGTAAGATGCTCCAGAGATGAAAAGGCATAATGATCCTATAATGGCAATAGGTAATTTATTCTGAAAACACACAGAACCGAGTATTAGGGCACAGTATTTTACGTCTGTGCGTGCTATGCTGAGCCCAGCCCTGCTCTGCTCCACCTGATATTTGTCCTCTTTCATCTGGCCTCATCTACAACCCACCAAGTGGAATGAGGCTGCTCCATCACCCTGCAGGCCATACATTGGGATGGGACATTCTCCTATATTCAAATCAGGACAGTCTTGCTGCCTTTTCTGCTTGAAATGTCATACCTCTACTCCTACAAGAATGCAACGGGATTTCTAATGCCTTCAGGAACTGGATGGGACGTGCTGCTTTATGCAGTGGCTGCGCTGTGAGGAAGCTTGCTTCTCAGTCCTCACAGAGATAGGAGAGTGGCAGCTTCTGTTTGCCTCACAAGAGGAGAGTAGAGGAGCCTAGTCTCATCAACAGTATTTACTTAAATATAAATTGTTGTCCTTGTTTAGCATTATCTACGCTAATTCTCAATTTTCACTTATGAGACAATTTTAACCTCAATTAATATACTTAGTTTACATGTACACATAAAAAATCACTTAACAAAAATCAAAAATACTTTTACAAGTTCCCATTATTACCACTGAAATGAAAAGCAAGAAAGCAGTTCCACTGCTCTGAGAGGTTTTCCTCTACTATTGTTTTCACAGATATATTAATTGAATGCCACTCTGAAATCACCAAAAGTGTTAAGTCTCGACTCTAGATGGCAGCAGCCTCCTTTAGATTTCGGTTTTCTCATTCCTTAGTTTCATGGTCTTTGTTCCTTCACCCTCTGAACAATTCTATCCTTCCTTCTCTTCCCCCAAAATAAAGACTTAAGTGCTCCAAGCTGCACAGTTTAGGGAAGATAACTGGAAGGCATTTTCACTAAAAGAAATCAGGCCATTCCTTCAGTTAAGCTACCAGGTTCTTCAAAGCATACAGAATAATTGAGGTCTGAAGTGGGCAAAATGAAAGATTTTTTTTTTTCCCCTCCCCCTTCCCTTCTCAATCACCTGAAGAAATGTTGGAAAACAGTGTTTCTTTTCAGGTAACAACAGCTCCTCAGAAAGGGAGGGGGCAAAGGACAGAATAAAAAAGAGACAGAAGAAATGGAACAAAAAGGCACCATTTCATAATGAATTTGAACTGGGAAAAAAGTCTACCTAAAGAATATGGCTTTAAAGCATTGAACAATTTTACAAATCTCTCTCCTTGAACAGTTTACTGATACTATGCTGGTGGAATCTATTAGATGAGCTGAGGCTACTTAATGTATTGCAAAACTTAACATGTAAGGAAAGCTATTGCCCAACCTAAACCACCTTGTCTGAATGCCTCTCCTTTTCTATTCTCCTAGTATTTACCTTTAGTTTTACACTCAGCCACCAGTCTCGGCAAATATGTCCTTCCCTCATCCTGTTGCTAGTGTCTTGTCCCCAGTGGTCATGATCACATCTCCGATATTCACATGAATAAAACTGAAATACTGAAACATCTCAAAGAGAGATTTCTAAAAGCCCATGTATGCAGAATTCCTTAACATCTGTAAACTGCTGCAATTAGAGGCTGATTCTTTGAGCCCTCTAGGACACAAGACACCTTATTTGGGCAAACAAATCCAGTTCAGCTGGATCAACTGGATCCACTGTGAAGTTTCTCACAAATGTGTTTTAAAAAACAAGCTACTAGACTTTAAGTTCACATCTACTGCCAGCATTTTGAGGATTCCTACATACATATGCTGCCATGGTCTTATCTCTACTGATCAGGACACACGGGAACATCTTGAGAGCACTCAGGAAACAGCCTTTTGGAATAGCTGCAGCTATTCTGCCCATTGGATTTGTTCATTCATCTGTGCAATTAAGTTATCCCTGCTACTTTTAGAGAAGGAATTAATATCACCAACTTATGTCACTGTTGAAGGAATCAAATGCTAAGTCAACAAAAGAACATTTCCACCCACATATACTATTGTCACATCACAACTGAAGCATCCCAGACATAAGGTGTCTTCTAGAAGACCACATTTACACTATGCCGAAACTGTTTAAGGAGAAAGTCCCAACTACCCAACACTGGCATACATAGTTCTGTGTTGTGTGGGGGTAAAAACAGCTGAAATTGGTGGATCTAAATGTTACGCCCTGCAATTGCACCCCAAAGGCTGAACTTGTGTCCACATGGGACACTACGAAAATTAAAGACATTCTCTGAAGGGACAAGGCATGTTTGCATGAGTGTACTTGCACTACTATGATCAAAACATTTGCTTTTGGGTCTAACACAATTGCAATTCAGAAATGACACATGAACCATGGCCACTTTAAAAACTGCATCAAGGGCCAAACACAATTTATGAGAGCAGCAGCAATCACCAGTGGTCTCACCCTTAGGACTACAGTAATGAACTATTCATTTTTGTGCTACTAGAGGGAGCAAAAAGAGAGCAAACAAAGAAGTAAACCTTCATCTTCCCTTTATCTGTAATTATGATCAGGTTTATCTATAATTCATAGGTTTTACCATAAAAATCAAGGCAAAATCTGAACAGAGTTCAGATCAAATCAGTTCAAATCAAAACAGAGTTCAGATTTATTAATTTATTCCATCAATAACTAAGTGAGGCTGATGGACAATGTTACTACCATTTTTCAGACAAAGGAATGACACACAGAATAATTAACTGCCTTTTCCTTTTCCCTTTCCTTTCCTTTCCTTTCCTTTCCTTTCCTTTCCTTTCCTTTCCTTTCCTTTCCTTTCCTTTCCTTTCCTTTCCTTTCCTTTCCTTTCCTTTCCCTTCCCTTTCCCTTCCCTTTCCCTGGTTCTCTTCTCTTTTCCTTTTTTCCCCATAGAAATAGTATAGAAATACGGAATGTAATGACATGGAAAATATGGGTGATTGGGGAATCCTTAAAAAGAAGGGCATAAGAACTGTCTAACTATATGGCAGATAAGAAAGCCCAAGTCACACTCCCTTATATCTACTGAATGCAAAGGTTATGTGACTCAAGGTAACTTATGCTTCAAACTCCCATTTTCTTGGCTTTCTCTAGGTACTATGTTTTGGCATTTAGGATTAGAACTCACATAATGATTTCCAAAGATGGATATTTTTCTTCAGTATGGTATCTTTACCTTATATCTCCACTATGTGTGTTACATCCTCTTTAAAACTCGTTCCTTTTCCCTGTTCTAACTTAGGTCGTTTGCTTAGACCCCTTTGATAGCCAAAGTAAAGACACATGAGGGGAGAAACTGGCAATTTTTTAGATAATTCACCTCACATATCTTAGACATGTATGTTTTAAAACGGGACGGAGAAGTCCACCTCTCTCCTCTAAATGTAGAATAAACTCTACTGATGAAAGAAGTCATACCAAGAGAAGCACCTAATATTTATTTACTCATGGCAATACCTTTAGCTGCTACACTGAAGGCAACAGGCGATGCTGAGAAATCATGCCAATTATTTCCACACAGCAGATAAAAAAGGTAGAGGTTTGCACAATGTCCTTAAGAAAAGAGAAAAAGGAAAGGAAAAAAAATACTTATTTGCTTTACAAGTTGTTTGATTGCTCAACAAATTGTTTAGTTATTTGTCTACTCATATTTACTATATGTATGCATTTATGAAAATGCAGTCTGAGGGACCAGGGAGGGTGTCTGGAGGCAACACAGGGAATGCTTATATACCCTTGACTTTAATGTATTAGACTTGTAATGAGGGACTAATTTGGTTCTAAGCACTAGCTTGGCAGAAACAAAATACTTATAGACTATTAATAGAGAAACTTTTCACAGAAGCTGTGACCTTTAGGACTCAACGTGGTTTACAACCTTACTTCTGTTTCAATGGAACAGATCCTTACTGCAAAGCAACAGATTTCTGGTTTTGTGGTTTTTTGTGGGTTTTTTTCCCTCCTAATTACAAGGAAAACCCTGCTAAAGTAGAACAACTCTTCAGTATACATACTGATGCAAATCCCTTTTTCAGTATGGAGGCATACTGTAACATGGCAGTGGAAAACACGGGGTTTATGGTGCTCTGACTGATAATGTCCTCTACTATCCTGGAAACATCTGTCCTCAATAGCCACCCTTAGTTGAAGGCCTATAGAGATTTAAAGACAATGATCTCTCTGCTGTGACAGTAAAACAAATTTATGAGAAAGTATTATCAGTCGCAATGTTATGGTGGAATTGGGGAAGGGAGAAGTGTGTTGAAAGGGTTACTTCTCTCGTTTCCAAGTCAGACATATGTAATAGATTTCTAATGACTTTAAGTATAATTAAACATGTAAACTCAGTCTTGCAAATGCGTGATGGAAAACAGTTATGAAACGCATCAAAGAGGACTGTCCATTTACTATTTCAGCCTTTATTTGCCAAGTCATGTGTCAACAAAAATACTGGTTGTTAAGGTCACTGAAACTAGTAGAAACAGGGGAAAAAAGTATCAGGATCATATTTAATGCAAGTAATTGAAGTCTAAAACTCAGGGAAATATGCAATGCAAAATATGCATTTGCCTTTTTAAACACATTAAATCAACTTTTTTAAAATTGTAAGTGATACTTATTTGTCTGCCTCCATCTGCTCATTGCTGTAGCTCACAGCAGCACACAGAATATAGTCTAAAAGCACAGGTGCATGGGATTAAACAAAAGATAAAAAGACAATAAATTAGTTCCAGAAATACAAGCTAAAGAGATATTTGGAAGTAATTGTAACAATTGGTACAGTAACTCTAATTCTTCCTGGCACTGCAGAAATGAGGAGCTCTATAGGGATGTGCCAAGAGCTCCAGCAACAGAACAGCAATGAGTATAATTTTGTCATATTTAAAAACGAGTGAGTCAAACAAGCTATCATCCCATTAAAAGCAAATGGTAAGGCCAGCTAAATGATTGGTATTACAGCAGTTTTATGCTTTCCAACTATTTGTGTCACAAGAAATAATTTGTAGTGATGTTCTGAATGTAAAGAGTGACAGAACAGTTCACGGTAAGCATATTTCTTTAATTTTTCCTATTCTTAGTAACAAATTCAAATGATGGTAGGTCTAGGATTAACTTGGTCTCAATTTTTCCTATTCTTAGTAACAAATTCAAATGATGGTAGGTCTAGGATTAACTTGGTCTCAAGAACAGAGTGCAGACTGAAAAGGCTCCTTGTGAAAATAATTTCAGCCATATCTTTGACAGCTGGCCTACAACTATGTTACCCCAAGAATGGCAAACTTTGTGAGATAACCGAGGGGAGACAGGAGAGCTGTGCATGGCCAAGAATGTATTGTTAGGAAGTAATTATTCATTATTTTTTCTAAAAATTGAGGACTTAAACTGAACAGAGGGAAGAATTTATTTTTTTTTAATGTAACATATACTTAGAACTCACTGTCATTGCATACTGCAGAGGCCAAGAGCATAAAGAAGTTCGAAGGAGGATTAGACAAGTTCACAAAGGGTAGGGCCATATATGGATATTAAGCATTAAGATCAAAAAATCATCTCAGAGGCTGAAGTTCAGAAACAACTGATTATTTTTTTTACACTATAAAGTAAAAGAAGGATAGAAGGAGAGGACATAGATACTCCAGAAGAAGAATCATTCTACAGCAACCTTATTTTTCTGCTCTTTTGGTAAACACTAGTCAGGTTACTGAGTTTGTCTAAACCGAGTCACTCTATACACACTCTAGTGAACCATGTCCTTTTGAAATCAGCTCTTGAGTGCCAGCTTTAGCGAAGGGCTTCTATATCAGAGAAGTAGGCAGGCAGTAGTTCTTACGCCAGCAGGACTAGGATGATCTCCAAACTCCACACTGCTTGGGGTGCTTACAAATACATGACACATGTAATAAGTGATAGCTCTAAAAAAGGCAGACCAAAGGAAACAGGCTCATCAGAAAGGAAAAGGTTCAACTTGCAATATATTGGCTGCTGAGATTCCTGAAAGTATAATCTAAGCAGCAGCAGACAATCTGAAAGGTTGAGAAGTGGCAGAGATTTCAACAGCTAGCTTGATGGATCAAGTCTCCTTGATCTTGCTGTTAAGATGTTTATCCCCAAAAACACCCCTACTCTAAGAACAGGCTATCTTAGCTACTTTTGCTCATGAAGTCTGATGGTGGACGTAACAATACCATGGAAACTACTTTAATTTTCTCCATTGAAATCATGTAGGGTTTAGTGATTGTAACAAGATCATACACAGTGGTATTTAACCATATTATCATGACCCAATGATAGAGAGGGTGGACGGGAAAGTGGAGCCTAAAAAAAAACATAAAAGCAAAAAACCCTCCACAAAACTGTCTGACTAGTAATTTTTATGAAATGAAAATAATTTACACAGCAGTTTTACAGAAAAAAAGAATTATGCCATTAATCAGCACTGCTGGATAATTACCCAGTACACGGGACCTTGCTTTTAGGGAAAAATATAAGCTAATAAAGACAGTCAGACGCTTGGTAATGGTATGGCTTTTGGGAGATACCAGAGACACAAAGCTAAATAATTTAAAGCTAAGGAGTATAATGACTGTGAAACTGAATTATTTTAAGTTTACATTAATTCTCCACCCAATTACATATATAGCATTAAATCCAAAAGCTGGAGAATTCCCCTCAGCTGCAAACAACCACAGCGACAACAAGAAAGCCAAAGGGATGTGATCTTGAACATGACTGGACTTTGAATGTGTTCTCCCAACTGCTGTGTACATCCTTAATATTCAAAAGTCTGCTAGAAAATTAAAGCCAGTTCACATTTCCCTCCAGTTACTGCCGGTTCAAGCAAGGTCTCTCCCTAATACAGTCAACTGCAGTCAATCAATTTTCTTTGCAGTGCCTTTTTGCACCTCTCAAGCACAAGCAGCAGATGGCTCAGCCTGGCTGTCTCACTGCCACATTTGTAAGAGAGAAACAAGTGAAAAGTTAAACAACACTGAACTAACAATGAAAATGAGGACTGGTGTGTAATGAGAGTGTTTCATTACCTTTGCATTGTAAGCAATTTAGCCCTGCTTATTATTGACCTGTGGCTATACTGCATCCAAGTAAAATGCGCTATCTTAAAAAGAGCAGGTACACTGGAAGGCAGACATTGTTTTGGAGTGTACTCATAAATAAACCAGACTATTTCCCTTTCTGTGTTAGAGGTTTACCTTGCAGCTGAGTTATCAGCATTCAGCAGTCACTCTCACTCTGTGTCTGCACAACAAACAATACAAGAACAACTTGATCAAGTACACCTGGAAATAATAATAATTATTTTTATTATTACTAGTAGCAGTAGTAGTACTTGTATAGCACCCAAAAGAGCATTAGGTACTTCACAAAGTAGTTAAAAAGACAAACTATGTGCTACGATGAGCTAGTACTCAGTGACACAGTACAAGTACACAGGGTGGAAAAAAAGGTGGTGGTGTAACAGGAGGAAGTACACTGGTTACAGGAATAACATTAAACAGTTAATCTAGAGGACATGAGGTTCAATGCATGCTGTCTCTTCTTACTCCACACTGAGTTCAGAGGAATCCCTGTGACCAGTTTTGGAAGGAGACAAAAGCAGCAAACCAGCATGAAGAAAGAAAGGGCCACAAAGGAAAAAAACTTGAGATGCTAGTATCCCTTGCACTGCTGCAGTGATTCACCATTTAGCATGGGGACACATGCCCAAGGGAATTAAAGTGTGTATTCATGAACAATTCGCTGCCAGATCAGGTCTTGAACTACCTTTAGGTTTGCAGAAACACAACGTATGCCCGAAACACGATGTACCCTGCTAAGGTGCTTCCTCCCCATCAGACAGCTGGCAAACTACAGAACAATGCAAAGAGAAACGATTGCTGGCTTAGTCAAAACGATTGCAGACAGATAGCTGCTAGAAGTATTACTAAGTATGCTGATGTTTCATAGCAGCTTGATCTCAATGCTGTTTGTGTTTCTGGTTTGTGTATGGCAGGAACAGCCGGTAAAGGTGATGCTTGCTGCTGTGAAGATCTGCTGCAGCGCTTCAATTTCACCAGCAGAGCTGATGGAGGCTCTTGGTTCGCTTCTCCCAACAGCCTCCCCTTGCTGTGGAGATGTGCTGTGGTGCATTGAGAGTCCAGCTCCCTACCTACCAAAGTACATACAGATATCTTAAACCTTTTCTAGATGAAACCATTAGCTTCCAAACCGCTAGCACTGTGTCCACAAGCAGGAGAAGCAATTTGGCTTCCAAGTGTACAGAGCAGAAAGAATTTGACAGATCATCTACTTTTCAGAGGATTAAGGCTATCAAGCATTTACCTTAAAGCATCCGTCTGCCTCACAAATACAAACATGTAGTTAGGGTTTTCAGGAACACATTATTTAACATTTCGGTATATGCCGGGGGGGTTATACTAAGTCTTGGAGGCATGTTTTGAAAACGGTTTTGTTAAGCTTCTTGAAGAAACCTTCCCTAGAGCCCCCCCAACTCCTGCTACCAAAACCTGACAACAGAAAACTCAATACACACTGTCATATAACTTTGTTTTCCTTAAAAAAGAAATTCTTTAGGAGTTTCTTCTGAAAACAACCCAGCTCTTTGATGCCATCCTGAGGATTCCTGAAAGTTTTTCATGTGTGCTTCACACCAGTGAAGCCCTGTACAGTCATGCCTCCTCACTGCAGACACTCAGGGAATGCAGAGCCAGCACAGCTCCTGCTCCAGCTGCCCCCCAGTCCTACAGCTCGAGACAGCCCTTCCCAACCAGAGTTAAATCTCTGCCCAAATAATTTCCACGTGACTTTGGAAGCTACTCCTTGTAGAAAAAAGCCTAACTGAATTATCACTTCATTCCAAACTACTTCCCATACAAACAAGAAAGCCCGTGAGCATAACACCAATATTTATTGGCATGCTTACTTTGGTTGACAGAGTGCATATTACTTTACAGCAGCTAAAACAATTTTACCCCTGTTCCTACAAAGGACCGACCACAGTTTCCCCCTAAAAGGGCGTGCATCTCCACACTCACACAGCTGATATTCTTCCAGGACTCTTTATTACCATTTTCCTACATGGCTGCCACAGCTGAGCTGTTCTGCACAGATTTTCTGCTCGATATGGGGGGGTGGGGAGGGGGGCGTTAATTATGCAGCAAGATGGAGCGGGGCCAGGCAGCCCCTCTGGTGCACGGTCTCCTCCACACACAACCTCCTTCCTGCTGCTTTGCAACTACAAGTATCACCTGTTGGTCTTGGCACTTGCCCAAGCTGGGGCCTAGCGGAAATGACAGAATCAACTAGAAATGAGGGCCAGCTCCCATTCCAGCTACCCAAATGAGGGAAATACAAAAACAGATGATGGCAATGTGATCTAGTTGCCACACGTGGGAGCCCAGAGGGGGCGGTGTAGAAGGGATTGGAGAAAGAAGGGGAGTATGTTGGGGGGAAAATAAAACCAAACAAACAAAACCAGAAAACCCCCAAACCCACAGAAACAACTTTTCTCCTCCTGATGTTCTCTTTTCATATTCAGCACAGTAAAAACATTGAGAGTTTTTCTCCATCTGAACACCTGCCAACAGGGAAACCTATCTATCTTGTTCCTGCTCCTGCTGGAGATGTTAGATGTTTCCATCCCTGACATGATACATTTCAAAGGTACACGGCAGAAACAATCTGCCTTTTTCAGGCTGGCTCCTCTCTGTAGTGCATGGTGACACACAAACTGTTTCCAGATCTGTGTCAGGAATTCCCTTCTCCCACAACAGTGTTCAACAAAACTTTTTACTCGATATTTGGCTGAGCTGCAATGTTGTGCAGCAGAAGAATTAAAACACCACTTAGCCCTCAATTTGTTTTTTTGGGGAGAAAAAGCAGCTAAGTAATCTAATAGAAAAGGTAGCCATCACTAATAGTATTTACTAGAGAGGAATGCTGCCTTTTAAATGATAAAAATACAAGCTAATTGCATACTGCATTTCCATATATAACTAGTTTAATCGGAACCCTTGGAATCCATATTTATTCAAAGTAGTAACCATCCTAACATGCAACGTCTCTCACCAAATTTCTCTGGACACTTGAGTTGAGTGACACCTTAAATATATACTCTCTCAAACACCTTAATAGGCTTTAAATGAACTTTTAACTTTTTTTCACCCCGATAATTTTTAGAAACAATAACAATAAAAGAGAAAACCTAATTCTGAAAAGGAAGTTTTCCTCTCCGGGAGCAATGGAATGGGTCCCTGGAGCTTCCTTCTTCCTGAGAAAACACTTTATGAATAATCAATGCACAGTTCAATTCCTCAATAAGCGCCCGAGCGTTCAAACACCCAGCATTCAGGAGCCTGTGAGTTTGGCCTTTAAACTGTAACACTCTTTGCCCTTCCCTAGTTTCCCAAGCATTCTTTATTCTGTTCTTTCTAGCAACTAGGTAGGCAAGCAGAAGCAAAATTCAAGCAGTGGGAGTAAGCTGAGGCTAATTTGCACCTTATGAATTATTCAGGCACTCCTTATTCCTGCACCTGCATTGAGGCAGGAAGCTTGCGAGGAACAGTCATTACTCTTCTCTTGGGTTTGCACAAGCTTGGATACTGCTCAGATACTTTGTTCTGTAACTAAGGGCTTCAGGTCTTGTATTAGGCAATGGAAATGGGAGAAAAAAAATAAACTCACGTTGTCAAACCCCCTCAGCTGCCTCTAACCCAGGAAAATCATTTAACTCATTCTGAGACAAATGAACAGTAGTGTGTATCAGACTGATGTTGAATTCATCTCACATGTGCTAATCTGGATCAGAACATCAGCAGAAAAAGAAGAAATCGGTGCACGAGATGGTTTACTCAACTGTACTAAACTGCACATTCAAACTTCTTCCTTGTTCAGTTGTGAGCATTTCATGTGCATCAAGTATTTTTACATGCTACCTTGATCATTAAGGCATCCTTCTCCACAGGTATACCGTAAATAAATTTTCTTCCTGGCATTCTGGCTAATAGCAGGGGTGCTAACAGTTTAATACTATTGGAAGAACCTATATTGTGCTTGCAACAGGGTGGATTTAACACACAAATAAGTCTTTTCCATCTCTATCTACTATTATCTTGGTAAACAGAAGATGACACCTAACTGCAATTCCAGATGTGACCCATTAGGAACATCTGCAGAGAGCAGATACAAACCAATTAGCACTACAAACATTTTAAGATAATAATATGTTTTTGAGCTAATACGTTAAGATAAACAGATCTGAAAGTACTATGCAAATTCAAAGCCGCAAACACCATCTTTACTGTATCTCATGTCTGCAGTTGCACTTCATATCTCTGGGTCTTGTCCTTCCCAAACATTGTTTTTACCAACAAGTTCTCCAGTTAAAAGATCATCTCATTAATCCCCAGAAGCTAAACATCATGCTTTGATTGATTCAGTAGAACAGATCCGTGGTAACCGATAATGAAACCTCTTTAATCCCCCATTCCAAAAAAAACTGAGTCAAACCATGAGTGTTAAGCCTTCAGAAAGGTACAGTCAATTCTTATCAAATCTTTGCTTTTCTTCTTTCTATGCCTAAAGAAGTTAATTTATTTTCCTATTGAGACAGAATGCATGATTGGTCCTATGCTGCTCTTATCACATTCCTATCCAATAATAGGCACTCAGGCTCTTTTTAAGGTATTTTAATCGAGCATGTAAACATGCGTTATTTTTGATGCCCTTTCATTCAGCATCATTAATCCCCAGCATGAAATCAATAGACTTAAAACTTTTAATCATGTCAAAATGCAACATACAAATCCACAAATGACTTCAGTTCATCACACACACAGAATAGCCTGCAAATTGGAAACTGTGCCTTCTTTCTGCCTTGGGAATCAGAAAACCCTAAGCTAGTCTTTCACTGAAGTAAAACAATCCTTTCTCTTTGCCTTTAGGCAAGAAAAAAACGTTGATAAACAAAACATGGAATTTTCTGTTTGCTCTGTTGTCTTTTTTCATCCCTTGAGGTCTCATTGGCCTTATGAGAAGCATTTGTTTTACCCACAACCTCTTGACAGTATGCATATTTAAAAAAAGTTTAAAAACAATTACAGTAACTTGGTTACAGAATGTACTAGAGGTGCAGAAGAGAGAGAGAAGGAAAAGACTGCTCTGTGGTAGTTTATTTTCCCTTTTTAACAGCACACATTGTTTCTCTGATTGAAGAGAATGCATAACGAACAATCACAGGCGCTTTACAAAAAAAATAAACGGAAAAAAGAGAATTAGCTCAAACTTATACATGGTTTCCAAAACCCCTGGGACACAGAAAGTGACAAGAATCTCTTTGATGGTGCAGAAATTGTGGCTGAGATGCAAAAACGAAGAACAATCAGACCCATCTTTTGGCTGGCAAAAGGGCAGAAACAGGTGAACAGGGAAAGGCAATAGTCTAGACAATGGAATAACATCTTTAAATCTACTACATTAAAAAGCACTGAAAGTTTGCTAATTTGAAAGAAGAAAATTCAGTTTGTCAAGTGAAATACACGGAGAAATGTGGAAACTGGCATGCTGAAACCCTGGTTTGGGAAGGCAGACACCTAAAAGCCTTCCTAGGTCCATGATTGCATTCCCACCCACAAACAGGCTTTTACATCATGTCCCTAAACCCCTGAGTTCCTTCACTGGGATAAGCTAGAGCTTCTTTGTGTACCACCCACAAGGCATATATTCATACATACTCATTCTCCACTCACAGGCAAGGCCATATCCTAAACTTTGCCTGTGTTTTGCAAAGAAGCCCCAAACGGCAAGCAGAGTTCTGATGGTGGTAGCACCAGCAAGGTGTAACATTGCAACTCTGCAGTCAGGTAATTCACCCAGAGAAGGAGCATCACCCCAGGAATAATCTGGCTGTAAAGAGGAAGAGGTTTCTGTGCAAGTGTTCATGGAAGTGAGGCTACTCTGAAACCAGGAGTCCAAGAACCATGAGGCTAAATAAATGTTTGGGAAGAAAAATGGGATAGTGGCTCCGTAACAGAAATCTGGACACTCGGCTCTCAGAGGGGAACAGTAAAAGCTCTATTTCAGTATCCACAGCCTGATGTTGCTCCAGGGAATGGAGCCTACAGTCCCAGTCCTGTCCACGCCCAGGCAGGATCAGGCTCTTCTTATCCACTCTCCTTCCCATCCCATGACCTCTGTGCTCCTGCCTATAGAAAAGCCGATATTCCTCAAGAAAGAAGATGAGACATTCCACTGCTTCCCAAGTATTTCATCTGATTAGGCCTGCACCAAGGATCTCAATGTTTAAAACAACCCTGCAACGCTTGTGCTGAGAACCTACACCTCAGGTATCCCACTTTGTTGACGAGCTCATTAATGAAGCTCATCTGCAAAGGTGGCAATATTGCTGTTGCTGCTGCCAGCTTATTTGTCAAAACAATCATATCTGCTCCACTGTCATCCAAAAAAGGGCTATGAAAATTATCTCTGAGGGAAACTGATGCTCTTATTTCCTACTGGTTCTTTAAATAGTCCATAATGACTTACCTAACGTAAATGAGCTGTAGTCCCACAGAAGTACTTATGTTCCCTAGGACACCAGCAAAGTATACACTTAAACTAGCTGGGTAGGCGCTCCTTTTTGGTTGCCCTTGAGACATGCAATTTTTCCTCAGAGGTCAGACCAACCTGCAAAGCTTAACTTTAACATACAGGTGGAAGTTTGTGTTCACAGTGAGGCACAAGTGCTACTTGCTCAAGCATTAAAAAAGTTTTTTGAGTGCTTAATGGAGATACTTACTAGTGTAGCACAACACAGTTTCACTACAGCTCAGAGAGGGAATGAAAAATTCATAGCAGGTATGACTAATTTGCACTTTACTGTAAGTATCCAGTCTTAGGGGCCTCCTGATTTTGCAGGTTTTCCCACTCGAAGTAATGTTTATGCACTGAGCTGCATAAAGGGAAAGATGTAGATTAGGGAATTACTTCAAATGCTTTGGCTATCCTAGATGCATTAATTTTTCATTACCTCATTTACAAAAAAACCCCACAATAAACCAACAACAGTAACAAAAAAACATAAAAAACCTAAGGTAAAGCTAAAATATGAAATGAGGACATTCCAAACCAGGCAAAGAGCAGATCAAGCGTTTTTTCCTGGCAGTGCTCTTAATTATTACCAGTAACTTCTGATTTATTATCATCATCACTCTATTATTTTCTTCAAAGTTGATCCAGATTGTCTCTGCAAACATGTTTTTTTTTGTTTTTTTTCGGACAGATGCTGGATTCACTTTCAGCTGAAAGCAGTCAAATTTTAGATACAAAAAATGTATTTTTTAAAGCCTATGCTCTGTAGTTACTAATTTGGTCCTAAAGATGAATTGCAAGTAGAGACTTGGGTCTTAAGATTCTTATTAACTGAATGGGAATTCTAACAAGTGAAACAGTCAGTATACTCTGCACTGCAATGCTTATTTTTCAGCTGGTGACAAATGAGAACAACTGCTTCAAATTGGTCTTACAAAAGACAGGAAGAAAACAGAACACTACAAACGCTTGTCCTCTAATAGTGAAGAGTCAAAGCAAACTAAGGTGAAGATGGTGTCCGGCCGGGTAATTCAGATCAGGAAAGCCATCCAACTCCACAGCAGCTTGACCTGAACATAGCCCCAGAGGCAGTGCTACAGCTGCTAGCTAGAAAGCTAGCCAAGAAGCTAACAGAGGTGCAAGCCAAGAAGCCAGCCATGAACCCACATGCCAATGCAGGAAAGCTATAGTCCAGAATTTGGCATCTGGGTCCTCCAGCTGCCAAACAGCAGACAAGGTGTTAAAAAGAACAGGGGTAAATTTTGCAAGAACAAAAGCAGTACCGTTTGCGAGACACCAAGGATGAAGAGGCACGTTATGCCCACCAACCTGTGAAACTCACACATATAATCACTCTGTCCCCAGTGAAATGGAGGATCAAGCAACAGTTAGATAGATGTGCATGAACTGCAGCAGCAGTCCCAGCCTATGGCCATCCACAGAGGATGTAGATTTCTGTGGAACTGGTTGTGAGTAAAACTTCACAGCTTTTTGCAGATTTCATGAACCCAACTAAAAAAAAAACAACACACCAAACAAACGAACAAACAAAAACCCAAAGAAAAAAAGCCTACCAAAATACATTTCTTTAACACGTTGTGATCCATTCTGCTTCCCTATCATTGCAAAGAAATTCAAGTATCTAAGAATGTCTCTGCACTTTCACACCATAATTCTGAGTGTAATTTTATGGAAGGATAGCTTTCTTGCAATTTAGTGGAAAAAAATAACTTTAGTAATACAAAACTAAAAAATCCCAAACCCAGATAGGCATGAAATTTCATTCAAATGAAATATACCCACTTATATAGCTGCATTTAATTGTAGCAGAACTCACCTCTGACAAGCAGTTACTCTTCCTAAACTGCAACAGCACTGTATTCCCAAGAAGTGGGACCAGCTGTGAGGAATTACTCCTAACAGTGACAGCAGTTTTAAGTGTACCATAAGAATTCATACTTTCAAATAATACACTGACTTAAAATATTAACCTCATTGATCTCATTTTCACCTTTCACTATACACACAGGTCCACATGGCCTAAATAAGGTTTGACAGATGTGACTTTCTGGACCAATTTGGTCCTTTATTTTAAAAGGACATAGAAATCCTATAGCTCTCTTCCAAATTTCTGTTTTTATTAGAATCTACTTGCCTTGCCAAATATTACATTTCAGTCTCACTCAGAGCACACTAACTTCCAGCAGTTTAAAACTGCTACATGAGATGACTTATACCATCTTCATCTACATCTAACCATACGTGTTTTGCGGGGGGCCTCGTTAGTAGGAGCTCGTGCATTACTATGGTATGCACAAACCCTACACATAAATTCATGAACAATTTTTTAGGCAAATATTGACAATATTAAAAAGGAGCAAAAAAATAACAACATAAATTTTATCTTGAAAATGCCTCCTGTAGAATAGAAGCTAATACAATTGTTGATTACACAGAATATTACAGTTAATTTCAGCTAAGTAAGCCTGCATTAAAAATTGTATCTGAAATAAACATACATTTTAGAAACACATTTTGGAAGACTAGTTGGCTCTTCAGAATAATTTCTGACGTTACAGTGACAATTTCAAACAGATCAAAAAAATTCTAAGGATTTTTAAACGTATCGTTTCAATTTCATAGCCAAGGAATCTTAACTGCTTTGTGTTGGCTTTAACAGAGAAATTGCTTCTGCTGCTACTTTGAAAATGTTTGAGTAATAAGATCCTGCAAAATTTAATATAAATATACCAGTTGTAATGCAATTAACTGCAAATTGGAGATGCAAGTAAATTTGAGGAATGATTTCTGTATTTGACTACTCATTAGCAATTTGAAAGTGTAATTGCTCTTAAACATGCCTTCTTCCTAATTTTTTTTATGAAGCTTAGCTGTACTTATAAATATATAGCATTTGACTTATTCTAGAACTTATTTGCTTATATTGTATGAGTGAAGTTCGTTTTCCTTCTGTACTCCACAGATAGGCATGTAGATGACTATAAGCAAATAAAGCAGTGCGTGGATGGGTTTACACTTGTCACACAATCAATGTGATTCCAAAGGAATCTTCTGAGGGACCCACAAAACAAACAAAAGAAAGGAGGACGATAAACAAGCAAACAAACCCACTGAGAGTCCACATTTCATTCCACACTATTTTAGAACCCAGAAAAACACCACTAATGAATCCAACAAAAACAGGAACCCTACCAGCTTTGGTACATCCCTGCTGTCATACAACATCATTTCTACTTGAACAAGTGGGATGAACCTGAGGGCTCCTACAGCATCGCAACATTTGCTGACACCTCCAGCCGCCCCCACACGGGATTGGAATATAAACTCTGCACCCTAAAGCAAGGCATCTACTAGGGACATTACACAGTAAGGTTTTGAAATTTTGCCCTCCTTGAACTAAAAGCAAGGAGACATTTGCAAAGGGTGCTTCCTGTATTTTACAGCTTTGCTTGCCAACTGTCTCACGGTAACTGGCAATCAACCATTACAACATGAGCTACATTGATTCACATTAACTTTGTTCCTTAATTCCAGTAAACTATTTTGAACATTTCTGAACTACATTAACAAATATTAGACAAGACAGGTTTTTTCTATTCTTGTATTTCAGACATTTGGATTCAGGGAAAAAAAAAAAAAAAAAAGGCAGCTTTCCCATCACCCTCCCAGCTCCAAAATATAAAAAGCAATTGAAAAACTCAACTTTGGACCTCACCTAGCCCCACATATCCCCCAGTCATTACATAAAGTGTAAGAAACCTGTAAAGCACTGCTACTAGACTTTGTCAATAAAACACAACATTATATAATACACAATAAAATGCTTCATACCTGGAGTTGAAAAAACGAAAAGGGTTAACAGCTGACCTGGCACAGCCCCACATGCTCTCTCTGGAAATTGAACACAGAAAATTAGGAATTTTAAGTTACCCCAAACAATCGAAGGGGACTTAGACACGCTTGAGGAACACTTTCTGCAAAATAAGGCACATAGCCTCAGTGTGGAAGGCACTAGAAGATCTTCCCATTCATTCAAAACTCTCTTTAAACTGAAATTGCTCTGTAGATGTCCCAACTAATAATAAGCAAGTTATCAGGAGCTCTGCCAATTAATTCGCATAGGAGCAAATTCAAAGCTTAAGGGCCCAGCTGTCACTCAGTGTTAATTCTGGATCATGACGGATCATATTTTCTTATTAAAAAAATGATCAGTGACCAAGAGGTAAACATTAACAAGAATCTACAGCAGACACTGCACTAAGAGGAAATGTCTGCTCCCAGAATTCTGCTGTAAAAGTAACATTATTCCCAATACATCAATGAAAAAACATAGGCTTTAATGCTTTTTACTTATAAGTGAGACTCCAGGGAAAATAGATAATCTTCTAGAATATTACACAAATATACAGTGTCATAGCTGTATAAACACCTATACTATTTGAGATTTGGACTACACAGAATGTTCCTATTCACTGACAAATTCTGATCTACTGGCTTTGCTCAAATAAGGTTTATGGAAAAAGTTCCACCATGTTAGGAGAAAAACCTGCAGAGCATCAAGAACATGAATAACCCTCTTCAGTCCCTCCCTCTTGGTTGAGACCTCTAAAGTACTATGAAATTAACCTGAGGCCAATGCCCAAGAAGCTAGCAAAAATATTAGAGTAACAATATGAATCATAAAAAAAGTGCTAACACATTAGCAGTTGAATGCATTTGCACTGAAAATGTTTTGGATCTTTTATAATGCTTAAGTAAAATGGCCAGGCTGGCATTGTAATTGCTGAAATGAAAAGGAAATTTTCAAAGCAACTTCTCTTAATTTATATTAGTGCACTTTCCATAGGCAGTTGGCAACCCACAAATAATCTATTTTCTCTCAAGATTTTGCACTATGTATTTTGAAGCTCTCAGATTTTCTTGCTTTGAGTATATAGTAAGTGTTTGCTTTTGTTACTGGTTTTGCCATTTGTTAGATGTTAAATTTTTGAAATATGTTATGTAGATGACTAAATGGTGCTAAAAATTCCTGAAGTCTAAGCTATTAGCTCTACCATTGCCTGATACTGGAGTTTTTGCCTACACTCTTTTTCCACTTTCCGTGTAAAGTCTCTTCCTTCTCAGAAACACGTCTCAGGTACCTGTCACATAGTATCACAGAATATGCCGAGTTGGAAGGAATCCACAGGGATCAGAGTCCAACTCCTGGTCCTGCAAAGGACCATTCCCAAGAGTCCCGTGCCCAAGAGTACTGTCAAAATACTTCTTGAACTCTGTCAGGCTTGATGCTAGGACCATTCCCCTTGGGAACCTCTTCCAGTACTCGAACACTCTCTGGGTGAAGAACCAACCTAAACCTCCCCTGACACAACTTCAGGACACTCCTTCAGATTCTGTCACTGGTCGCTACAGCGAAGAGATCAATACCTGCCCCCTCCTCTTCCTCTCACGAAGAAGATGTAACTTCAGTGAGGTCTCTCCTCAGTCTCCTCTTTTCCAGGCTGAACAGACTAAGTGAACTCTGGTACAGATTTTATTTCACAACTGTGTCAGTACCTAATCAAAGGGCACTGGGACAAAATCTTCCCTATCTCATCAGCCCTCACGAGAAAGCAATATGCACTGGAAAAATGGTAACTGGAAACAAAAACACTGACTGTTTTCTTCCAGGTCAAATAATTCATAATAATCTCTGTGTCTTGTTGGAAAATTATTTATTGCTAAAGCTGATATAACTAGCAATACATTGCCCAGAAGTCATAACTCTAAATTGCGTGCAATTCTTTTCATAAAGGCCTCTTTTTAACAACTAAGGAATGGGGCAGACAAAAATGCACTTGTTATTTTCATGCTGAATTTTTGACAGTGGGCAGTTTAGCAGACAACTAAAATTCTGCTTAGAACCTACAGTGTCCACACACTGAAGCAAAAGACACACAGGTGTTATCCAACCAACCTCACCTAAAACTCAGTATGTTCTCTCTTTTTGGCCTGAAAGCCAAAGAGGCTGTGGCCTCCTACTCAGTCTCTGCTCTGACACAGAAAAGACGGGGACCAACACCCCATCCTTGCTTGTTGGGTTTGAACCTTATCTGTGCTATGAAAATGGCTATAATACACCTAACAACGTGTCATCAGCACAAAAGGCATCTGTAACAAGTTACTTCCCAATCCAAAATACAAGGGTAAGAGGAAAAATAAGAGATAAAGGGCTACTCCTGGACATCTTTTGAATACAAATGTAGATATCTAGCATCCTGAGTTAGTGCTCTAGCCCCTAGTTTTTTATTTCATAGGTGCATGGCTGCACCACTGCTGCTGCTGGCTGTCGCATTTTTAAGCAGTGATAGCTGTGAGGAAAAAGAGAGCATGCTCTGGGTTTTACAACAGGTAGAAACAGGTAAGCTCAGAACAAAGTACTTATGTCTGAATTTCCACAGTAGGAAAGTTGGAACTGTGTTTTAATGAACAGCTATAGGTCAGAAGCCCAAGCTCCAAAGAGAGCAAAGATGACTCATAGCCAATACCTACCTAGCAGGTAAATGGAGACAGCTCAAGGAAGTTGGTTGCTCTGCCTGTTGAACTTCAAAAGCCTTTAACTCTGCATTGACTACATTGTGGGAGTGTTGATGTCTTGTGTGGGTGCTCGGAAACACTGCTGGAGTCAATCACATATTTTATAACCTCATAACACCTACACCAGACCTCCCCCATTAAGCAGGCAATATGCATCTTGTCTCAAGTGTCCGTGCCATTATGGCTCATCTTGGTTCTGGGTACCTGCAGTGCTTCACACATGTTGCAAGCATCTGGGGATAGCGGTTCCTCAATGCCGTGCAGTATATTGACAAGAGCATACCAGTTACAGAACTGCATGAACATGGCAGTTCCTCTCAAATAAGAAGAAAACCACAGTTTATCATTCTGACTATGCTTTGTTAGTGGCTAAGAATCTCAGAAATTATGTGATGATACAGAGAGCCAGTAGTTCCGAGGTGGAAATACTGACTGCAAATGGAATCAACCTGTTTAGCTGGGTAAATAATTTTCAGCAAATAATTCATTATACAACATTCCCCTGGTACTGTGCTTTTGAAACTTTTATGACTGAGATTTCAGTCATTATTCCAGTTCTTCCTATGAACTTATAAATGGTTTGACTCTTGACCCCAACAAGCAACTGATTACAGAAACAGCAATGGTCATCAGTTCTTAAGAGAAACACCATGGTGGCTTCTGTGTCTATCTGACAGCATTGTGTGTCCCTGATTTATCATGCATTACCCTAGTGCTATGCTACATGTTGTATTTTTCATGGAAATAATTGAAGGAGGTATT
The DNA here is from genome assembly GCA_013399895.1 of Serilophus lunatus. Taxonomy (NCBI): domain Eukaryota; kingdom Metazoa; phylum Chordata; class Aves; order Passeriformes; family Eurylaimidae; genus Serilophus; species Serilophus lunatus. The sequence goes on along the minus strand of VXBA01005295.1, from coordinate 110,608 downwards.
TTGACATGCTGACTTTTAACATGTACGTAAACCAAGTATTTCTTTCAGTGCCTGATGTCAGCTTCTGGTCATCCCCAGGTTAATGTATTTTTCAGGCTCTGTTTTACAATGCTGGGCTTTTCTGCCAGCAGCAAATACTGTATATAGGCCTTAGGATGAGCACTTTCTAGGGCAGTCCCTGACCTCAGTACCTGCCAGCCTGCTCTATACCATCTGAGCTAGTGACACAGGCTAGGCAAAAGAGGTTTGGTCATTGCTGCCTCCTCTGGTGCACCCTGGTCTCTTCCTTATTTTCTGTCTGCCTCAGCTTTTGTACTCCCTTGCACTACTGTATCCTACGGCAATTCAGTATACCTATAAGGATAAACAGAGAAAAAATAGACCCAAAACTTCATCCTTGACACATCTTTTGTCACAGCTCTAATGACGGAAGTCTATAGTTTGATTCTGAAACCTGTGACTATCATTACTTCAGGATTAGATGCTATAGTATCAGCATCTATCATTGTGCTACTTTACTCCTTGTTTCAGCCTTCATTTCCTCTCATTTGGCTTTAGGCTCAAAATATCCTTTCCATGGTGTATTCAAAAGAGTAACATTCATGTCCTAAGTCACAAACACATGGATAGTGACACTTCCTTGGCACACAGGCTCAATACAAAAAAGTCTTCTATATCCATGATCCAGGAACTTCCTTTCACTTCTTTTTTATTTTCACCCCAAAAAGAACTTGCTCTGAGAAATCACATTGTGGTGGAGTCACTTCTAGTCAAAGACGACTGACTAAACAGACAGGAAAACTTACCACAATCTTTTCCTAATATATAGGAAAAAAGAAAACAACGGAAAAAAAGTGAGTTGTTGGGGTCTTTCTGTTTTTTCTTTTAATCCCTGTATTTACATGTTCATTCAATTATGTCTTGTTGAACACTGTTCTTCTTTCAATAGTTCCCTCCTTTGCATGCAGTTTACGTAACTGTGACCTACACAACTTTTGTGCTTTTGCATGCATTGGTCTAAATACTCAGGACAATTTTTCTATAAATCAGTATAAGCACTGCTATTAAGATTTAATTGTGCTGCATATTTGTCTGTCACAAAATCACAGGAACTGCCGAATGGAAAAAGAAAGATAAAAACTTATCTGATCTAGATAATGAAACAAGAAGTAATTTTGGCTCAATTGACAGCAAAGGACAATGCTCTTTCTTTTTCTTATCAGTAAGTAAAGGTAGCAGTTCACTGAAGTAGTTTTATTGTGGCTTTTTCTGGCAGTGTTCTGCTGTCTAATCCATACCTATGAGCATTTGCTCTGAATTTCTAAAGGCACAGAGCTCTGACCCTGCTTTTTTTGCTGATTTAAAGAAAAAAACATATAAAGCTGAATAATATATCACTGGAGGAACATATACCAAATAAGCGTACAAAGTGTTAACTGGAAGCAGTAATTCGTAATGTTTCTTATAATTCATTCTTTGCTGTCATGCTCTTCAAGCAATTACAGAATGCCTGCCTCCCTATCCATAAAATGCATTTCACATATCTAATAACTAATGACTCAAGCTTCACTCTGGAGCAACACATTGCAGTGGATTAAGCAGAGAGTAAGAGGCAGACATTCCTGATCCCAGCTCATTCTCTGCTTTGCTGCATGGCCTTGAGCAAGTCACTAACCTGTGGATAATTATAATATTTGAACACACAGGGGACCTGTACAATTTAATTAGTTAATGTTTGCAAAGCACTCCAAAGATTAAAAATGCTATATGAATGATAATCATATGCTATTGTTTCATGGCATTTTATTCCAAAGCAGACTTGTGTAAACATGTTTAGAAATGTTAAATTCCAATAATGGCAAAATTTGATGACTACCTTTAAATGACTGGCACTTCTTAGTCTAAAATTTAAACTAATTAGCACATTTATTTTTGAGAAGACACTTATATGTGAATTCAAAACAGACACTCAACTGAAGCTGGGAAACAAGATCTTTGAAAGTTTCATTGTGATGGATAAAGGAAATGAAAGATATACTAAAAGTATCAATAAACCAATACACATTATAAATAACTCTCTGACTACAAAATATGGGTCCCCAAACTAGACTAAGTGTCGAGTTACCTTTTTTTCTTTTTAGCATCTAGACTTCCCTTACAGTTTCAGGATTAATCATTGGACCAAACAAAGTTAGTGGTAAAACAGAGTTAATGGTAAAACTCCTCTGGACTTTATCAGGAGCAGGTTCCCTTAGTTCTTCCAGCTTACCTGCTTAATATTTCTCTTGAAAGAAAAATACTACTCCCAGCAATGGTGTGTGCATTTAAGAGCAATGTCTAGTCCTTCAAAGTGATTGGCACTGTGTCCTTGCTCTAAAATCATATACTCAATAGTCATGGAAACTTATTCTTACAGGAGAAATAGGAAAACATGATTTCGTGTTTATATAAAAGCACTTTTTTCAAATTAGCTTTTCTCAAGGAAAAATATGACAATTCCCCATCTCCTGATACACTCACTTATGCAATACAGTTTCAAAGCAGGTAGTGATGTTCATTTCTTTGTAGAAGCTGCTTTTGATTTTGGCATTCACCTAGCCCTTGTTCTTAATGATTACTCAATGATGGGAAATCTGTTATCCTGGTAAATGGCTCTGGGACATATACCAGAAGATTTTCACACCAAGACTCCTACTGCATGCATAGAATGGCACCCTTTAATTTTACTACTGAACTGTCATTAACCTTTTCTTTTGTCAAATATCATATATGGAAAAATCCCCCACTCACAAACCTTTTTGACTAATATAGGTTCACTGGATTACTGAAAACAATATTCATACTTAGTGCCTAAAGAGCAATTTCCAAAGGTATAAAGGTCTTTCAAGCTCTTGAGTAGAAGTTTTTAATATAGTTTTAGGGACATTCATTTTTATATACAAACAGATGTTTACGAGAATTCAGATTCTGCTAGGAAGAAGTTTGTAAAATGCCATATAAACACGCTGCAGAAAAAGTTAGTACTTCTTCAGTGAACTGCATGTAGGTAGGAGAAACAACCTCTACAGCAGTTGTACCAGGTGAAGGTTTACATATACTAGCTCAGTTTCTTCTTAAGTCACAGACTTCCAGCACGGCCTTAGAAAATAACAAAGAGGGGGTTTCCTCATACGTAACTTCAGCAATGTTAAGTCTTATCACTCTCACAAAACCACTTGTCTAGGTTTCTTTATAGCTGCTGGGGAAGACAGACACCTCCAAATGGTAGATGATCACAACTGATGAGATTGAGTATGCGCATATCTCCACCAAGGAAATACTTGAGCCTAACTTCCATCATAAGAGATGAACCTCACTGCAAGGTTATGTCCAAACTGGACACTCCAGCACCGCCCAGAGGTTGCCTAAGCTTGAGACACAGCACACCTCTGCCAACACAGTGGTGCCCTTGAGTCATTAGCCAGCTTCCAACCCAGCAACAGAAACTTGTTCTCTACACAGGATACTTATTTGAGACTACTGACAAAAAAACTATAACAGAAACATGCCTGAAATAATGAGGTGGTGGGGTCATTGACTACAATACAGAGACTGTCTGCTTTGCAGGGCTCTGTATCACCAATGTCTTTCACTTACGTATCTGCATACGTGCCTCTCTCTCAATGTTTATTAAGTCAGTTCAGTTGGTAGAGTGACTCTGGAGGAGGCTACGGAGAAGCCTCATCATATGGTGAGATGGGAGGCCCATGGACAGTTCTTTCTGAGTGTGTGATCTAATTTTCCTCCAAAAGCATTGCAGCAACTATGTGATCTCCTGCTCTTAAGTCTTATTGCGAAGGCAAAATAAATCCCAGACTTGGGAATTCTTCATGAGGAAAGTAAAATTGAAATTGATGTATTTCCACAATTTCATTTTAGACCAATGAGCATTCTCCAATGAAAAAATGACTTATTGAGGAATTCTGGAGCAGCACTAATCAATTCTCCAACTGCAAAATCAGCATCTAATTGTGTACCTCTTTTAAAATGAGCATTTGCTCACAGAGGGCAGATGTATCAGTGGAGAGAGAAGCTAAGTTCACACAAGTACTGCCAAAACAATCTCACTTATGTTTCTTGAAGAATCGGGACAAAAGTATTTTGTCGGCAAGTGGAAGAAAAATGTGAGGTGAGAGTTCCCTATAACGAAAAACACAAAAGTAATGATTGCAGCTGAAGCAGGAAAACAAACTATCAGTGTAGAAAATGAATGGCTGATGGAAACACAGTTACAAACTTCAAAAGAGATAAAAATAAGCCATAAAAGTTGACTTACGTTTAAGAAAAGGAGGGAGAATAAGAGAGATCTAAGGAGAAAAATTAAGACTTGAAAAACACATATTCATTTAAGACAGTACATTAGCACAGTGGCTATCCTGTCTGTCTGCTGCGGAATTTCTTCTTCGCTAGTGCAGTATTCAAAACTAACTCCTACTGTATTGCAGTAATAGAAGCCACGAATTTAAAAATAAAGTAAGATGATCATGTTAGTATCAATCACATAAGAGAACGAAGGTGAGGCTAAAGTCCCTAATCTCATTTTCATACAAGCACACAGAGGCACTCAGCTTGGAGTAAAAAAGAGTTCACATTAAAGGTCACAATGGTCACATACAAACAACAAATCCCATTGTCTCTGAATTAACTGCAGCTATAACTACAAGTAGTCAAGATTTCCTCTCTGAATTTTCTGTCTTTCCCTTACCCCAGAAAAACAATACGCTACCTGAAGGAACCTTAGTTTATATGCACAGTTTCTGTCTTCCTTGACATTTGAAAGAAAAAATGTTTTCTTCCAAGGAGTTCCCTCCACCCACAACACTTAAGAAGAAAGAAATCAAGAGAGAAAGAGGAATTTCTGGATTTCTGGACCTTTACCAATATACTGATTAAAAGTTCATGCTAAGAATCACCCTCTGCCTCTCCTGCCTCTGCCCTCAGCCTCTGTAAATAGATCTGAAGTTGTACATATTCAGGGAGAGAGAGCTGCATGCTGTAAAATAATGTATTTTGCCACACAAGTGTGCAAGGAAATAAGGACATGAATGCCTTGTTCAGGGTTCGCATTACTATTTACCATGGAGATGGCTCCTGAGACCCACTGCATCCAAGCTGCCAAGGGATGGAAGGGCTGCCACGCTGAGGGAAGAGCATACTGCTTCTGCGGGAGACCTTTAAAAAGTTTTATTGGTCTTCTAGGGGTTGACTAATGCCTTCTCTTCCCTTGGCTTCATAAAGATTTCTAGAGCATATCTGAGATTTGACCCTGAATATATGATGCTATCTTGCTGTGTAATTAGCATCAGCGGTGTCAGGCGTGCAGAGGGAAATCTGCTCTTTGCTAGAGAGCTATATGTCAAAATGAGTTTGTAAAACATGCTACAAAAAGGATGAAATGCTGCTTACAATGCAAAGCCCACTGACATCTCCATATTGTTGCAATATTTATTATCAGCCAGAGCATATTATCTGAGATTAATAAATTATTCTTAGTCCATATTTCGTAAAGCATAGCAACTGCCATAAAACAGCACTGTCACATGAAGAAATTTCACCAAAGTACCCTGCTTGAAATAATGACTTTGTTTATCTATAACTTTACATTATTGATTTGGTTTGTTGAACTGAAGGAGGACTATGAAGTCACTCCAAAAGAACTCCTGAGAGAAAAGTCTGGAAGCTCAGCCAATACAAAGTGAGCAGCCAGAATGCAATCTCCCTGAGAAAAAATAGTCACACTTGGTTATTTTACCAATATGCAAGCAAATTACACCCTGTTTGTGTAAATAAGAACTAATGCCAAACATGTGGCACATTGCCAACACTTTTACTGCTATGAATTTTGTCTTGCAAGACTACAGTAGACCTGAAACAAAGCAACACAGGTGGATGCCTTCCAGTTTTAGAGGACAAGAATAGCAAAGCTTTCATATAGGCATTCTAAACTGTCCTGTGACTGAGCCACATAAGCATAATTTTCAAGACAAAGAGCATAAAAATAGCTGTACTAAAACAACAGTTTCCCCCCAAAAATTGACTGGCTGATTTCCTTCAGCTTGTGGTTAAAACCTTGGCATTGCTCACTCCACCTTGGCAGACTTAGATCCAAGAGAAAATGCTGGAGGATTCAGAATGATCTTGTCATTCCCAGCTTCTGGCACACCGACTCCCTGGTCAGGTGCTGTGGATTGCCGTACCCTCGCCTCACACCGGAGATCTGCAGTGCTGATGTGTGTCCCAGGCAGCCGTCTGCACTGCCTGCAGCCAGTGGAGAAGAACAGGCGCTCACAGGCTGGAGTGTCTCTCTCTCTCTCTCTCTCTCTCTCTCTCTCTCTCTCTCTCTCCCTAAATTAGACAGTTAGAATAGGTCAAAAGAATTACTGTCTGAACACGCCAAATGCTATTGGGACTATGTGCAGGGAGGTGAAATAATTAGCTTGGATGCAGATATCTATGGAGGCAAGATGAATCTTGAGCCCACCAGACAGCACTCAAGGCAAGTCAAGAGGCACAGAAAGGCAAGGCACCAATGCAATCCCTCACAGCCCCACACATTACATAAGGGGCTGCACAGGATCAGCTGAAAGGAAATGCCCACCACAGGATACTGACATTCCCAGAGGGTTTGAAATCCCTTACTGCTCCTGGAGAATGGGTGGCAATAGGAAAATATATACATACATACATACATATATGTATTTATAATCCTTATGCAGAATAATCTAAAACATGTCTGAAAAACAATCAGGAAAAGATCAACTGTTGTCTTGCACCTGCTACCAGCATCTATGAACTAGGCTTGGTATTGCGTTTAACAAAGCCAAGATTGCTGAACAGCAACTGCTACAGAAGGAAAGGATGCTGCCAGGCCTTTGGAAGTGCAATGCCATACTTCCCAGCCAATATACGCAAGAAATGACTTTTTGTTATTAACTGTGTAACTATGCACAAGAAACAGCTTACAAGCTCACTTTATAAAAGAACACACTCTGTAGGACAGTCGTTTAGACTCATGGGCCAGCCTGCTTCACTTAGGCACTAAGCTTTGACCTACGCTTTACTGACTATTGAAGCAGTCTTTCTATGTACATCCCTGTGCTGCCCAGTTATTCAGCAGAACAGTAGGTGCCTTTCCATGTCCTCAGAGGAAATTCCTGTCTTCTATGTTTAGATGCTGAAATTGAGCTCATAGCATCTCCCTTTGGAAGGCTTCAAAGGCACTTTCCTCTCTGCAACAAAGGTATGTAGAATGTGGGCTTCTTTTTCAGCAAGTTTCTTTGCTAAACATCTAATATTAAGGTATACAGTAGATGCCTAAAATCAGAATAGAGCCTGCCTGTAGGACACAATATTGCATAAAAGAAAGAAATGGAGAGATTGAGTGAAGTTGGCATAATGTGCCAACATTCCTTTTCAAAGCAGCAGCTGTATGTGTGGCATCTATGACCAGGAATGAAGTAAAGACGACAAATTGCAGATCACAGTCAAATTAGATTTTTCTAATGGGGCTTTTGAAATAAACTTAACAGATTACTGTTTAAATAAAACCAGTAACAAGGATGAGTTGATGTTGTATTATTTAATTTCTTAATTTAATTCCTAAGATCCCGAGCCAGACAAATTATATTCAACACATTTACCTTCACAAACTGTATAATGCATTGTAGAAAAGCTAAAGACCTTTTCATGGTTTGACCAATTCTCTTACGTGTTCAAGCAATATCCATCATAGAGAACAGTATCTGCATGCCAGTCATATGTTAGTATTATTTGCTAGTGCTTCATGCTACCTTTCTTCATTAATTAGACGGAACCTTTTAGTGCAAAATCATGACAGGTTATTTTATTTTTCTGGCTTACTATGTGTGCTGTAATCTGAGAAAAAAACTGGACACTTCAGGGTCTAGTGTTGTAACTAGCAAATTCAAAATACATACGGGACCTGTCCATCAAGCAATAGTGTCACTGGCAAAGAAACCTTCCCTCCTTTTATCACGGTCAGAAGGGGAGCCTGCTAATCCCAACGAGACCCAACACCATGCCTTTCCTTGCCCATAAAAACCTCCCTCTGCTTAAGGAGAACACAGGGTTGAGGTTCACAGTTACTGTGCTTGGTCAGATGATCAATTAGTACATGTCTGGTAAAAATGCAAGAAAAAGGTAGTCCCTTCTCAAAAATGGCTTAGAAACACCAGCACTTTTGGCTGTTGATGTCCAGGAGAACAAAGAAAACAGTTTTTAGACACCATGTTAAGACATTTAAAAGGAGTCTATAATAATCTGTACAATAACAATGTCCAGTGGCCTTTATTATACACATTCTTACTTAATAATGTCCAGAATGCCCATATTTTAAACCTCTCAGATAAAGTAACATGTTTTGTGGGTCTAGCACAGTCTTCAGTGCCTGGAGGCTCTAGTTCTATTTCCAGCTCTGCTTCAGGCCTACAGGGTGACATTTACGCATAACCTCATTTTCCTCACCTATAAAATGGGGATATTAATACTTATTTACATCACAGTTGGTTCCCTTCCAGCTGCTACAGTGACTGAGCAAGCTCAGGCATCTACAGAATTCTAATGTTCATGATAAACTGTTTCCCTCTTTTCAAACAAGCAATGCAGGCACTAAATTGAGAACTTATTTGTTCAGCCAGTTAGTAAAGTACACAGAAAAAATAATGGCAATGGAAGACTGTTCAAAGCTCCTCACTAATTCCCTTCAAATGACACTGTCCTTCAGGAGAAATGTAGATTTTTCCATCTAATTCCCATCTGACAGCAACTAGAATCAACTTCTTGCTGCTGCTTTCAGTCAAGAAAAAAATTTCATGTTTTTCCAGTGGAAATCTAACCTGATCTTCTTTTGCAGAGGATATAAAACCACTCCAAATTTCTCAAATAAAGGGAAAGAAACAATTTCAATTTGAAACTCAACCTAATAATGGGGGCAGAGAGAAAGAAAGCAAAAGAGAGTGAGGGATGAGAAATACAGTCATCTCTTCCTAAAGAAAACGAAGCTACACAGAAGAGATGCTGGCAGGAATGCAGCCCACAGCAAAGAGGACATCCCTGTGGCACCAGTGCCTCCATCAGCCTAGGAACACCTCAGCAACACTCATCTTGCTCTGGGAATGTGATACTTACTCTTGTACTGCTCTGGCTATGGAGAGCGCTGTAGATCCAGTTTCATTAACGCTATCTAAGGTCACATTTGGCAGGTCGTCATCATCACTGTCACTTTTAATTTGTCTGGGTGATAGGCCTCGGGGGTCCATTTGTGCTGGAAAGAGACATATAATGGATTAATATGAGCGTGCTGAAATTAATCTTGTCCCAGAAGAACGTGAGGGTGCACAACACATCTGCCTGCTCTGGCTGGAGAGCACCGCTTGCGCTAAGCTTCCCAAAATCAGGTGACAGGTCAAAGTCACCCAGCAGTGCCACAGCTGGGTGTGAGCACTTCCAGGGCATACATGTGTGTGAATTCACAGAGGCTATGCCAGACCACTTGGCAGTACCAAAATGCAACTGCGCATGCAACATCCAACAGAAACTCAGTTTACCCTCAAGTTTCTTATTCTTCAGCAAGTGAAAGTAAAGGGCTACATCTGCTTTGTGCAACACAGAATGCTCAAGAATATATTTTCCAGCAAAATTTCAGGAGCAATCTCTGATTTTGAGTGTTCATCATGAGATACCAAGATGGAAACCATGTCACTCCATTCAACTAAAATTTAGGCATTGAAAACCCCAGCTGTCCTAATTTCTGACACAATTTAACACCAATGTCAGTCTCCGAAGGATCCTTCATTCCACATTACCCCTGTAACTTCATACAGGCAATCAATGTTCAGGTGACTAATGCGAGGAGGGGCCTAGTCAAATTTTTTTTAAAAGTCACATAGTCTCCGGTCTTAAAAATATTTGAAGATTGGGAATTGCAGGATTGTTTTATCCATCCATAGCTTGCTTACAGCATCCATACTGCATAGCGATGGAGTTAGTGCCCAGGTCCTGGCAATGGCAGCTGCAGGGGCCTCTGTGTGGAGTGGCTGGGGCTGCCCCATGCCAGACACAGCCGGTTCCAGCTGCTCCAACCACCCCAACACAGGGCAAGGCCAAGCCGTGCAGCCATGGTGAGGGGATCTCAGGGAAAACAGGTTTCAGAAAAGACAAAAAACTGACCAAGAGAGGAGAGGGTAAAAAACAGATGTAAGAAACACTTTATATTGATGGTGGCACAGTACAGGAATAGGCTGCCCAGGGAGATTATGCAGTCTTCCTCTCTGGAGACACTCAAAGCCCCCCTGGACATGTTCCTCTGTAATCTGCTCTAGGTCACCCTGCCCTGGCAAGGAGGTTGGACTCCAGATGTCCCTTCCAACGCTGACAGTTCTGTGATTCCATGAAATAGCTCTGCAGACACCAACATGAGAGGAGATGGAGGGGAGGACATGGGTCATACAGGGGCAGAGGTTCCCCTTGCAGACCCTGGAGACCACTGTGGATCAGGCTGTCCTGATGGGAACTGCAACCTATAGAGAACCCACACTGAAGTAAGGGAACAGTGTGAGGAAGAAGAGCAGCAGAGAGGAATCATTATGGACAAACCACAGACCCCAGTCCCCACTGCCTGTTCCCCTGGGAAGTGAGAAGAGCTGGGAACCAGGAAGATGAGCCCTGGAAAAAGGGGTTGGGGGTGGTGGTTCTCATCAACCTAATCTACTTTTAATTATATATAAATTAATCTTCTCTGCATTGAGTCCTCTTTGCCTGTAATGGTAACTGGTAAGTGACTGTCTTTATCTTGAGCCTTGAACTCTTCCACTTTATCTTCCCCCCTGTTCTGTTGATGACAGGGAGTGTGAGAGTGGCTGGGTGGGTGCCTGGCAGACAGACAAAATCAACCCACCAGAGATATTTTGTACCAAAAAGAGACAGGAAGGGAGAGGAGAGCAGAAAGCCAGGTGACCTGCCTTCCCTCTCACGCTAGTTGCTCCCCTCTGAAGGGAAGAAAGGACAACTCGCATATGGACAGGGGAAGGGAACCAGGAGACAGGCACAGGGGGGAAGTACACGGCACAAGTGTGACTTGGGATATTGCTGAGAGGAACTGAGGGTTACTTGTGTCAGGGCACAGACCCAGAGACAAATTTTAGAGGTGATGTAGAGAAACAAGGCATTCCTTCTTACTCATGAAATGCCACATAGGATTAGTAAGTGCTGAGAGACACTGAAAGCAGCTGAGTACAGAGAAAAACTAGAGAGATGCCTGACCTGCAACGGAGGTGTAAGAAGAGGAAGGACAGAGATTTGTGTAAAACTGTGTTTGTTTTGTTTGGTCAGGTGAAATAGGGGAACTCACGGTTATTTTTTAAAAGAGTAAGTGTTGCAGTTTGTTAGCTTGTGCTCTCCTGTATTGCAGTGTCAGAGACGGAACGCTTTCTGGGTCTTGCAATATGATTTTCAAGAAAGGTATTCATTCCTACTCAATTCTGGCTAGCCATGGACCTGGACAACAGGTATCACAGGCTCCCTTTAGAGATTATGGGCCCAGTTCAGTGGGCCCACAGCTAGGGATCAGCCAAAAAAATTACAGTTAATTTTCCCCTTTGCCATCTTTCTTGTTACAGTGTTCAATCACTCTAGAAAAGGGACAGAGTTACAATGAAAAACAGGAAGGCTGTAGATACCACAGGAGCTGTGCTGCCCTAACAGTAACACTGATGAATAGCTGGGCTCTTGAAAAGAAAGCACTCCACAAAAGAGTAATGAATCCAGGGAAAAGTGGTCTTAAATTTTAATTTATGTCTTAGCTGCAAACCACCTCTGAGTAAAAGAAGAGTGAGTGATTATAAACTACTCTTTAGCTGCATCTTTTTTAATGTTAAAGAACTTCATAAAGAAAATATTATTCAAATATGTTCAGTAAGCTGACGGAACAACCCATTCTGAAATCACAATGCCTTTACAGTTGTACAGTATAAATTCTATTAACTTTCTACTGGCACATCATAGGCACCTCAGTAACACTAGTTACATTTAGAACGGTTATTTCTTCATGTATGGTAAATTAAACATCTTTTGCTTATCAAAGCGAAGACTGTTGACAATGAACAACTATCCACATGAGACAAACACATAGCAACTTAGATTTTTCAAACCATTTGATTGTTTTAGACAGAATGAACACCATTCTGTGTTTCTTAAGATCACATGATGATATTCAATGTGTACTTGATCACAAGGGATAATCTAGTATTTGATTTCAGAACAACTGAACCCTCTAGTCAGCTGATTGAGCCCTAGAAAACTGGAAAGAATTGGTACTTCTGCTTTATTCTCTAATGTTCCTTCTTAAAAAGCAAGAGGTTATTATTACATATTTAATTAATTCTTCACTTTTTCATAGAATCATAGGAAGGACTGGGTTTGAAGGGACCTTCAAGATCACCTAGTTCCAAACCCACTGCAATGGGCAGGGACACCTTCCAGTAGGTCAGGTTGCTGAGGGCCTCACTCAGTCTGGCCTTGAATATTTGCAGGGATGGGGCATCCACAACTTCTGCGGGCAACCTGTTGCAGCGCATCACTACCTTCCGAGTAAAGTTTGTCTTTGAAGCGAATCTCATTACAAAAAGTTACATTTGTATCTGCCCAATATTTAAGTAGGCTACAGGTGAGGCATTTATGAAAGCTAATTGTTTGTCCACAAAATTAAAAACTGTAACAAAAAACAATGCATGTTAGCTGTGCTTTAATCTGATTTGCGCTACAGTGGAAGTTTTAAGTAGACAGCTTAGAAACGAATTTGAAATTATGAAAGTTGTTGAGTAATTTAGTGTGTAATACAGTTATTATACACTAATTGTGCTCACTTAAGACCAAATACATCTACATAAAAACAGACGGTATAAACACATACAAAAAATTTTATGTACTTTTGTTCTTTATAAGACACGTTGCATCATTATTATTGCATATTGGTGGCTCAACATATTATTGAGACTCCTACAACATTTGGTATTAGTTTTAGATAAATGGAGGAACGTGTTAGGATGAAAATTCTCCATTCTTTTTCTTTCTGCTTGGTAAGTCCTATCTGCACAACTCCTAATACATCTACGAAGTTACCAATGGCGTTGTACTTTTGCACCTAGGGATAACTTGGACCAATTGGCACAGCTCGCCCCATCAGGCATCGATGTCTGAGCACATCACGAGGTGCTGCACGTGATGCATGATGAGGACAAAAAGTGAGGAATGGAAATATATCAGTGGGCAAATCCAAAGGCAGCCAATTCAAGCACACTTTCTGTGCTATGTATCTGCTGTGAACCTAGCTAAAGATTGCAATTAAATAAGACAATAATGTAGGGATTATTCCCATGTTTTCTTTTATGTCAGCCCACATATATGTCTTTTTTTGTCTCCCTCTCAATTTGTCACTCTTTTCAGCTTGCAGATTTGGGTGGCCGAGGTGCTAGGGAGCTGAACTTTGCCACTGCCAGCTGCTGCAAACTGCCTTGTTTTCTCATCAGCATGGCTGCATGCAGCTGCCAGGGAGGAAACAGCTTTTAAAGCTATTCACTTCCTTTAAAGGAGCCATGTGAATAACCAACTGGCTGAAAGCCTAACAGATATCTCCTCCTCAACATTCACTGCAGTGTGCAAACTTCAGCACAGGATTTTTATACATTAAGAGTTCATGACTCCTACTTATGTCAACAGCTTTGACTTTCTCTTGGACATGTAAGAACGACTGTTGAACTGCTGGCACCAAGGTTTATAAATACCAGCCTCAGTTCATAAACATTGAATTAAAAGTAATTACTGGCCTAATGAACATCAAATGGGAAAGAATGAAGAGAAGTAGGCAAGAGATAATTTAGGAAATGAGATAAAAAAGGTGGAGGATAAGTGAGTGATGGAGTGCAATTGGCAGCCTTTCATATTTTCTTGCACCACTGTATCCTGTGACAACTCAGGAAAGCCCACAAAACATGCTTGTGTATTTTTACCTCCCTTTGTGCTGTATCTTGCCCTAACAACCCAGCTTTTCCTTGAACTTAGGACCCATGGGTCCAGAAGAGACTTGACTGGGTCACTAAATCGAGTTCTCCCTAACACATGCAGACACATTTAATAATAAAGCCTAAGCCCTAAAACTGAACTGGTTTTCTTGCCCTTGGTACTCCTCTTGAAAGGCAAGATTTGTCCAACAGAGCTGTCTGGTGGTTTGTGAAGTGTGAATGAGGTTAAGGCAAGGAAGAAAAAAGAAGTAAGTTAGAGACTGCTGCTTCCGTAGGACAAAGGTGCCACTGAATGAGTGCACAGAAGCTATGGAAGCAAGCTGTTAGCTCTATGCTGAATAGACTGGTGAGCCAGGGGAGTTATTTAAGAATGTCTGCAAGTGCTGAAGGCACTAGAGGCCACATCACTTATCCTCCCTGTTAATCTCAAGAAACAATGATCCGTTTTGCTACAGAAAGTACAGATAATTGCTCATGATGCACATATATATATATGTATGCAATCACTTCTCAATGCCCCCTTTATCAAACTCTACCAAAAAGGAGTTTCCTTTCTGCCAGTATGAGCAAATTCACTTTCTGAGCTTGTTTTAAGGTAAGATGTGCAAATGGGTCTCACCTAAGGCCTGTAAATATTACAGAACATAGTCTACAATCATTAATTACTGTATCTACCGGCTGTCAGTTGCTAGTAGGAAAAAGTCTGATTTGGATCAGATACTAGATTGCTTCTACTTCTACAGCACTAAACAGTTTTTGACTTTAAAATTTATTCTCACTGTGAGGCCAAACAATACCTGATCCTGCTTCTGAGGACAAAATTGCCTACTCTACAATGCTGGAAGAGATTTAAACTTGTACAGCAGCTTTCTAATGATCACTGAATTAATTTGTGCTTTCTGGCACATGGCTGCATCGGTTTTGACATGGTACAGAATTAGCCATGTTAGGGACGCAAAATCTCTGGGAAGGATCAAGCCTGTTGGTTACTAAGGGTAGATGAACTCCTTGGAACAGGATGCAGCCTCTACCTTCCCAGGGGAATAACCTGAGCACATGGCCACACCATCATGATACTTTTTTCCTTTTTCAATCTCTAAGCTAGTATTCCTGTCCATATTCTGGAAACTCTTGGTAAGGAGGGGACTGAGGATTTAAATCACTCCAGAGCCCAGCCTCCTCTCACTTCTCACACACATGCTGCTGATACTAACCTGTTAGGTAACTGCTGTCCCCCTGTCTGTCACATTTGGGCTTCACCTAATGTCCTCACTGCTCTGTTTCTTTCCAGTGATTAATTAGGGATACACACCTCAAGCGCTCTGATCTGGTCAGACAAAGCCAAGTGCTGTTAGAAATCCTGCAGTTGGATGCCTGTAGGTGTCATGAAAAGGGCCATGCACCACTACACTGTTGTCACCACCGGTAGTTTTCAGTTACTGTAACCTCATCAACTGCAGTCAAATTTCCTGTGAGTGAAAGGGATGAAAACTAATCCCATCAGTAGGCTCATGAAGACCCACTAGAGGTAATTTCATATCTGCATACTATCTTTGATTTAAAGGCAAATATGAGCCCCTTGGGCTAAAGATGAATTAAATATTTAAGAGCAGGAGAAAAATAAGTAATCATCAGGAGTTTTGCCTCTCTTTATAGCTAAGCTACATAGTAATTAACGGATGTCAAAATGATTCTTTATGAGATGATTCTTGCTGGTGTGAAAGCAGAGAAAGAAAATGTTAGCATCCTGAAATACTGAAGCCTCTGGCTCACTTCAGCTTAAAATCTCAGTTTTCGACATTAATTTAACTTGTCTGCTAATAACTTTGTAAACTTGCGTACACACATGTAAGTCTACTGATACACCACACCACGCTAAAAACTGAATCATGCTTAGTTACTCTCTTAAGTAACTAAAAATCTATTTCGGCTTTTTTTCCAAATTCAGAGTCAGTTTTGTTTCATGTATAAACTACCAACCCTGCTTTCTCTGAAGGATGCTTTATCAACCTACTAATCAAAATGATTGTTCATGATGTGATTTCCAAATGACCCCGGCATCCCCTCACTAAACACTTGCCAGTCAGAAGCAGGGTTACATGGCTCTGCAATGGGCAGCCAACACCAAGACCTATACTAGGTGAGACATCAGCCTTGATGGTGGGAGGCCTCGCCAGTTCTGATCCAAGCCTGGGTGACATGTCTGCTCTTGGAAACAAAGCTACAGGTTTTTATTGTGATGCAAGTTTAAATGAAGCAGAAACATGAGGTGTCTCAAAGAAGCAGAAAGGGTCATGATTGCTCTCTCTCTCCAGTGGCTTCCAGTGCATGCTGGCATACAACAGGTTAAAGATTACCTCTATCTGTAAGAAATGCTGCTTTGCACTGTCTTCCATTAAGAATGGAAAACAAAATACTAACTTACATGCCAAAATTAACAAGACTGTCATTAGTACTGTTGTTACACATGTGTGCGTCCCGGTGTCTGCAGAGCATGATGGATTGAAGTAACAAAGGGACACTTGCTGCCAAACTCCTAGAAGGATGGAAATGGAAAATATGGCTAAGAAAATATATGGCACTTGTGTTGTAGCACAATACCATCAGAAACATTGCAAAAGAAGAAACCATTTTAGTTTGAACCCAATGATAATAATCTCCCACTTACAGCAACCCCATGACCCAACACCACCTAACAGTATGTTTTCATCAGCCCAAACACCCTCTCAGAGCCCTGGACCTCCGGACCTAGGTGATACTGAGAGGGGAGGGAAGTGCCACTGTATTCAGGTATGTGCACCTCAAATAGAACCACCCCAACCCTCTCACATAGCAAATCAGAGAGAGGTGGGCACTTTCAAAGGTGCCGAGCCTTCTCATTTCCATGGACTGCACAGGAAACTCAGCAGTGTGAGTCCCCCTCTCTCTTCTTGCTTGGTGCTGAGGCACCAGCCCTGGCAGACTAAAGGGGCTCATTGTGGACCTGCTCCTCAGAGGGAAGAGGAGGAGAGTAGCCTTTGCCATGCGATTCTGCAATGCCTTGGTTTTCAGGGAGCAGCAAAAAGTGTCTGGAGGGGGATCTCAGGAAGTGTCTGAAGATAGGCCAATGGCAACAGCACTGTGCAAGCTTGCCTGATCCCACTTTCTTCCCACTTGCCACTGTTCACCTAATGTCAAAGAGGTGCCTCAGTCCCCAGCAGCAACGCTAAAGAAAATGATCTTCAGCCTTAGGACCCTAGGGGGCAAATGTGGAGGAGAGGTAATTTACAGGGGGACACAGTAATCATATTAAAACTAATCATCTGCCAGCAATTGTGAATACTGTAGTGTCTAAACCATAACTCTGGACTCTAAGTTTGGCATACAACATAGTTCTGTACCTGAAATATTGCAAGAAGGAAACTGCTGGCCAGCAGCAACTTCCTTTGCTCTTTCTTAAACAGAAACTGTCTCAAAAACCTCTGATAAAAAATGCAGCCAGGTGGATCAGACATCAAGCAGAGGGGCCAGCTCATCTCCATTCTTCTTGTAAAATAAGTTTTACAATTGTGCAAGCCTAGCCTCACACCACAGCTTGATATCTGAAGCAACTGAGCATTCCCCTTCTCAGAATTTTTTTTAGAGGACACCAGCATGAACTTGCCCAGCAGGAGAACATCAAAAGAGAATGTAATAGACATCACTACAAGTTTCAATGGTGGAAGCAACACTTCCAGATGCAGATATACAGGAGTTATTTGAAATTGTGACCTCAGAGATTAAGTGGTGTTCTCAGGTTTACTTATTGTGTTTTAGGAATCAGAATCCTGTCTTTACGGACCTAACAAACGCATGTGAATGGTGGTATTCATGATTTCCATCTCCTAAACTAGTCCATACGATATGGAGCATTTGTCTTCCTATTTAAAGTTCATTATAAATGCTTTATTCATTGGAAGAATGCTCTGAGTGCAGCAATTCAGATTTTCAATCGAAACAGCTTGGTGCCTAGTAGGGGCAGTAGAATCGGTCGATTTATTTAATAAAACTTTATGTACAAAGCAGCAGTATCCATGAACATAATGGTCAGAATATAGAGTCTACAGGGGTAATTTTTATTACAATTTATAGCAAGATTACCCATACTCCACAGTTTTCAGATTTTATTGAGATTTTATGGGACTATATGGCTAGAGCAGTTAACTGCACCCAGCACAGCTATGGTTCACAGAGAATGGAAAATTGGCACTGAATGCACAGTCTAACTAACCTACCAGAGAATATTAATTGCTATGATCCAATCAAAAGTAATATTTGAAATAATTTAAACAGTCAAATGATTCACCATAAGCCTGTTGAAGAATAGCTGTATGGAGAAATATAGAGGTGGGAGTGATTGCATGGATATAATATATGCACATATTTAAGCATCTCTGTCATTGGGTTGTATACATAAACATAAAAAAAGTCTTTTAAACAGGGGACTTTTCTTTTTCTAAGCTCTTTCAATGCTATGAGACCTCATCTACACAAAAAACAAATTACTAAGACTACTGAGATTTACATCTCACTGAGCATTCAGTATACAAATACTCTATCACCAAAACTAAATAAGGAAAACAACAAGGGCTGAATATATTTATTATTAAATAAAATATTGCAAAGCCACTACACAACAGTAGTAGTCTGCAACTTACACAATGCAACAGCCCAGAGATATTTTAGACACCAGAATTTCCAGCAGGTTGGTCCAAGGCACAGTAAAACCCAAGGCAGAGATAAAACAAATCAAGACGTTTTAGGCATGTATTTCTGCTGGATCCAAAGCAACTAGACCAAAGCTCAGCTCTGGTGAGAATACAGAGCTGAAGGACCAGAGGCATTTTTGGCATGGAAGAAAAGAAATTAACAGCTTCCCAAAGGTACAAGGACTAAGCATATATCAAAATGGATTTCCTCATCCTGCTTATGCTGGGCTTTGCAAATGAAGTTGAAACACACATCAACATCATTCCCTTCCCCAAACCTGCTCCTAGTTAAATATATATATATCACGTTAAATCCACTGTTGATGAATCTTTAAAAAGCTTCTGTAGCGGAGAAACCTAAGCTTCCCACTAGTAAGCCACCAGAAATAGGACTTTTCTGAAGATTTAAGCAGAAGACTGTTTATGGAACTCTCCATAGTTAACCTAATTCATTTTGTCTTAAATCAACCTCCTCACATACCACAGTGTATCTTATAGCCTGTGTTTTAACTCTCCATTCTGGCAAGAATTACTATTTATTCTAGTTCTTAAATATATGCACCATCTTCAGGAACACAGGCCCCACCCTGAACACAAGACTCTTCTCTGCCCGCTTCTCTTCCTGGCTAGCCATCGCCAACCTGCTTCTCCTTTCCAAGAACCACTAATGTTTCTTCCAGCTGAAGCAAGCAAACAGCAGGAATGAGATTTGTTCTGGGGGGCAGTAGGGTGGAGGTGGACTGGCTGGAATATACACAGCCACAAAGGATTTTTGTGCATAACAACAAAAATATTGCAGTTAAAGTAGAAACTCTCAGCCTCAATGCTCAAATCCAAAATAGCCATCTTACTAAAATGCAGAAAGGATAATCACTTTACATGAAATAAAAAAGGCAACACTACTGGTTTTAATTAAAAGTCTGTTCTGTAACATAATTTATACAAAAAACCCCATATAATCTGACCTCTAAACATATGGAACAGTTCTGTTAATTCCTAATTTTATACTACAAATTGCATTTACTTCTGTGGAATAAACTTTACAGTAGGCAGAAATAACAGGCAGTAATTTAAAAAAAAAAACAACATGGGCAGTACAGAATGTAATCTCGTGGTACTACCTGTTCTAAGTCAGAGAAAAATCTGCAGCAAAAGATATTGCATTTACTCCTCCACAGGGAGAAATATGTCACCTGCTAACTGTGAAAAGACACAACATGTGTATTTCTGCCAGGTCTATATACAGACATAACACAAAGAGTCCAAGCCATGTAGTTACAAACTATTGATATACACGGGAACCGTACAAAATTCAGCTGACAAATGTAAATTTCTAATGTTCTGACCACTGGATTTTGCAAGTACTTGTGTCGTAAATTTGAACCCAAATCCCCAGCAATATCAAAGTTGCACAGGTCCTCGTTGCAGCACCATCATGAAGGACCTTCTAAAAGGCCCTTCAAGTGGAGCAACTCTTCTGAACTAGAGAAAACAATTTTTAAGGATATTGTATTTGGCAAAACGTGCTGCTAGAGGAAATTGATTTGCCAGTAGTATTCATGGATATCTTCTGAAAGTAAAGGATAATGGTCCAAATCAAACCTGAGGTTCACGACACAGAAACACTGAGATTCTACAGTTTTTCACAAAAAAAAAAAAAAAAGCTGGAATGAACTTTTCGACATAGAAGATGCTACTTTTTTTTTTTTCTGTGTTCTGTCTCTGGATGTGGCAGTTTTTTCTTGAAATTTTCCTCCAAAAGAAAGAAAAAGAAGTAATAAAAAAAAAAAGCTTGCAGCAGATATGCAGTATGGAAAATGTTAGCTTAAATAGCAGTTTAACTTAAGATAGAGGATTAAGGAAAACCATCAAACAATCTTACCTATAGGTGCTGGTACCTGCTGTGCCTCTAATTACCTTTTAGCAATCCTCACCATCACTGAAGAGGGATTAAAAAATGCAAGAAAAGCATTTTTCATGGGACTGGCAGAAAAAAATTCTCCAAGCACTTTCTAAGGCTGTGTTTGACAAGAGCAGTGACAACTGAAGTCAGTGAACTTTGTCTCTTTGCGATGTTGCAGGAGTGGCAGAGGGTACAGCCCGTACTCACAAGGCCTTGTGCCTGGCTCCCTTCCCCTCCCTGTCTGTGCTTTGTGAACATGTAATAACAAGAGGAAGGTTTTAAGGGGAGGCAATTTGCACTGCTGGGTTGGTGCTGTGGGGGCAGCACAGAGACATCCCACTTTGGGGACCTCCCTGGAATGTCCCCTCTTCAGTGGACTTGTCAGGGGAGGGAAGGTAATGTGGTCATCAGGAGAGTCTGCATGGAACTGTGTGTAGGCACACAGATGTGAGTGTTGTGGGATTAGAGAATGGTGGCAGGAACTTGTAGGAATTAAGATTTTGTAAATGGTTGGTGTTGTGTTACCAACACTGAACACAGCCTCACCGAATCACCTTCTAATCAGGTGCTTTTAATAACTTCCTAAAAATGCCTCAATCTTGGGTTTGATTTAGACAAGGTTTTTAACCCTCGAAAAGCATCACTCTAACGTAAGGATGTTTTTGCAGCATCATAGCTCTGTCTCCCACTGCCTGCCTTGGGGTGTAGCATGTGGCACAGCTCCTGACAGGATACTGCTGGCAGCTTGTATATATAAGGGCTATTACTCTTCAAAAGCATGCAAAACCTTACAAGTAAAAAAAATGGGAGAGAGAGGCAGGACAGAAAGCAGAAGTGAGCAGCAAACTGGGAGGCAAAAAAGGAAACCTGAGATTCTCCTGAAGGACAGTGAGACAAAGAATGCCAGGATGAATGACACCACGGAGAAGGATGCACAGCAGCAGTGGAGGAGATGACAATATAGTTCAGAAATATTATGAGAAAAGGAGAGGAAGATGAAAGAGAGCTGCTGAAAGTGGCACTCAAAAAGCAGTCAGCAAGACGGGAAGGACTAGAAAAAAACCAGAAAAATAGAAAAAGAAGGGGAAGCAGAAGACAAGGTAGCAATTTCTTGGGCTGGAGGGAAGAAAGAATTCAAACAGAACATGAAGAAATAAGTATTGCCTTGAACTGCCTAAAAAAATCAGGCACCAGGAGGACAGTTTTGTCTGAGAGAGAGAGAGGACTGGGAAGCATCAGGGGAAGCAAAAATCCATCCAAGCAGAACACCTGGAGGTAGGATTAGAGGAATGGTGGCAGCCCAAGAAGGCTTTGCAATAAAATTGAAAATTAAATCACTCTAGCCAATTCTGGAAGTAAGAGGAAAATTCAGCATGAGAAAAATAAGGAATAAGGAAAAGACTTTTCTGTATATCCTGTTTCTTGCATTTTTTCCCCTCAGTACCTGAAATCTAGAAAAACGGGAGAGGTCTGAACTTAAGTCTGATGTAATTTTCATTAATTGTAGCATTAAAAATATCTCTATTTGACAAAGTGCCTAAGTCTCAACTGAATGAAAAGGAATTAGGTACTAATTAAAAAGGAATTAATGTAAAATGTAACTTTAAATGTTTTCTCAACTGACACTCCTGGATCATCAGTATGATCTCTGAATTAGCATCAAATCTGTATCAACACAGAGATTATGCAACTACTGATGTCAGTACTACCCCATGGATCACCTGTTTCAGCATGCATATTTTTTGTTTCTGGAAATTATCAGCATTCATGCAGAAGTTGAAGTTGTGACTCCAGATGACTCCAAACCTGCATTTGTCCATCAGCTGGTAGAGGACTGGCAACTAATTCAATTTGACCGCAATGTCCTGTTAGTATCTGTGTATATTTATCTCTTGTTTTCTGCACAAGCGCTGACCACTGAAGGGAATTTCGCCTGCACACATATGAAATTCATTTAATTGGTTAATTTGTGTGATATCTTTGCATTTTATTATTTATATTGTTTTACATCAAAGAATGAAAGACACTCCAGCAAAGGTGATAAAAGATGACCACCTAGAGTAGATTGCCATTCATTATTCTTCCATCATGTTAATGGATGTAACTGGTGAGAAAAAAAAAATAAACTAAAGAATGGTTAATCCCTTTTTTTCTTTAACTGTACATTAATAGGTGTTGCAGAGTTGGTTAATGACCCCTGCCAATAATAGCACAAAGGCCATATTGTCAGGGCAGCTCATAAGGCATGGAGTTCCTGGGTTGAAATCCTTACAGCACATTAGATTCTGGAATTTTGTTGATGAAAAGGGTAGAGAAGTTCCAGTTTTATGAGACCAGGAAGTGCTTCCTACAGACAAGGATACTACCAGAGCCAACTAGCACCTTTGAAAAACAAACAAAGGGGAAAATTTCTGGATGAGGTCAAGGTCAGGTGCAGCTTGAGGCTCTAAATTCAAAATACAGACTAAAATTTTCCATTTTTTTTTCCCTAGACAACATGGTGAAAAGTTCTACTTTTATTCATTTCTTGATATAACAGCAGAAAGAGCTAAAGTTACATAACTGTATGAAATGTAATAAAACTTAAACCATAATTTTGAGGCTTAAAACTAAACACAGATTAACAATTAGTTAATTTCCTATGTGGAAACCTATTTTGAGGGCACAGTCTACACTTGGGTACTGAGGGAATAGTAGGAGAAGCAGAGACTAACAGACAGCGGGAAGCCGCTAAATATCAAAACAACCCATCACTGTAGTCCTGTACAATAATGCATAGTTGCCAGTTTATCAAAAACAAACATGAGAGGTGAGAAAAAAAGTTGTACAGACCTATTCATTATGCAATTATGTACATAAGAGATAAGATGTATTACTAAAAGCCCTTCAGTCTCTTAAGCCCCAAAATAAAGTTTTATGCCAATAACCTCCCTTTCTACCTCAAGCTATACCTCATTTCAGGGGACAATTACCGTATTTTATCCACTCACATGCAGAAAGCCTTCAAATGAGTGTCTCTCATTCCTCTCCTCGTATTCCCATGTCTGCCACTAGTGCCACCTTTATAAAGCTATGCCCTTCGAAGTATCTGGGCACATCTGTTTTCTCATTTCTTCCTCCATACCCATCATCTCACGATCTCTAACAAGTTTTTGCTCCTTTGGCAACTGTTATGTTCTCATGTTTTACAGGTTTCCAGATGCCTCTTTTATGTGTTCTTTGGACACCTCAACAGTGTATTCATCCTTCTGGCATACGTCTTCTTCCTCCCTTCACACCTCCATGTGCCTCTCAGATCCTGTGTCTGCAAAATTCACTCCCAACATACTCCCACATACGCTCTGTGTGGCTTCCTTCTCTTTCTGCTATTTCATCTGGAAGAAAAAACCTAATTCAAAGTATTGCACTGCAACTCCTTGAGCTTAATAAAACCTACTTCTCTCCATCCGTTACAACTATTTGGTCCAAAAGCCTTTCCTTCACACATTCCTACAGCCCAGTGATTGCTTTCTCCTTCCTGGAAACACCCTCTGACATTCCTCCCCTTGCTAAATCTGAAATACCCTGGTGAGTTTTCCACGCTCATCTATGATGTTTTACACATTGTCACTATTCTATTTTCTACTTCTTCAGCTTCTGGGAAGGATTTATTTTGCTCAGGACAAAACTTCCCACAAGTTGTCCAAGCATCTAATACCACTCTTGACTTCAGCCTTTATTTAAATATTCATTTATTTGTTTAAAAAAGCATCTTGAATGAGGCTTTTAAAGGTTACTTCCTGTAGTGTAAGTTATATGTCCTTTCAGCAAACAACACAGTATGGAAGCAAACAGCTTTATATGTTGTTATGTGCTTTATAGCGTTGTTCTATTTTTTTTCATTGAAGAGCAGTTTCAGTGATGCCACAGATGCACAAAACTGGTTGCGCCTTACCTTTGACATGGCTTCTCCCATCCTCTAACAGGGGTACTACTATAGTGTTGTTCATATTCCCAGGTGATCTCACAGCTGTGTAGACAACAGGTACTGACTGTACCACCACAGGGATACGGTGCACGTGACTCATTTTATTGGACTGCAAGTTCATAGGACTTGAAGGTGGTACTGGATGGATAATGTGCAAAAACTGCTGGCCTCCAACACCAGATGCAGAGGCCACAAGAGGACCCGGCGTTAATACTGATGGTACAGATGCTGCTGAGGACACTGATGTTATTACTGTGGGTGATGAAGCTGGCCGACTGGAAGAAGAAGAAGTAGAAGTAGAAGAAGGGGAGGCAGCTGATGCTGTCATGGAAACCGGTGAAGATGAAGCTGCTGTAGGGGACGACCTGGCTTTGTTTATTGACAAGTCCACTGGTTCAGTCTGTGTTTGGAAGTGGTCTGTAGATAAAGAATCCTCCGTGGGGTCTGCCTTCATGTTGTTTAGTAACAAGGGTACAGCATCCATATCTGGGTAGTTGTGGACGTTTGGAGACTGTTAAGGAAGTACAAAGGGACATAGTTACTTATGCGGCTAAAGATGACTTGTATGCACAACTGGTAATGCACATCACACAATTTGGTCATGAAAGTCACGGGATTTCCTTCTTTTTCTTATGTCAGCTCATAATTTTGAAGTACAAATCATGCTAGAAGGCACAGACATGTTCAGTTTGAACAGACTATTAAAAAAGTTCTACTCTCATTCCTTATAAGGTGTCAAGATTAACTGCACAGTATCATCCTGTTTCTTTGCACTATGCAAAGTTATCAGCGACACAAATTTTTGTATCTTCACAGGTAACAACTATTTTTATTGACAGAACATTTTTTCCAACATCTAACTTTAAACCTCAGCGTTACTCTCTTGTGTTATCTTCACACAGACATGAAGAAAAAAATTAACACCACCATTTCTCAAACAACTTTCTGCATGCTCGAAGACTGTAATTTCCCCCTATTTGTCTATCTTCTTTTAGACTAGGAAAACTTATTCCTGTCATACATCAGCTTTAAAAAAACAACCCTTAGTATGCTTGTTTGTTCTTTACAGCGATCTTTGCACTTTTGTCCACAACACTTTTCAGAAGGCCTTACGCTAATCGCAGTCCTTCAGTTCAATGTTTGACTTCTGCGTGGATACTGATAATGACCTTAGAGGCTAGCACAGAGCCCCACATTTGTATGGTTGCCCTTTTACAGGCAGCAATGGTTACAGCAATTCATTATTCCAAACTGATAAATTAGATAACCTTTCCCACTACTATTTGTTTTTATTTTTCCTTACCAATTAAGAAAAATTTTCCTGACTTCATTGAACAATTTTATGCTTTAGACAACTCCTTCAAAGCTGGTTGAACTAAATTTATTCTAGACTGGTGCCATCAGCTCTTTTTAATAGCTATTCCTTATTTCCATCATCGAAGAGGTTAACAGAATTTTTGAATAACGCTAGGCCAAACATAGATCCCTGGAGAAGCTAATTTTATATATCTTTCCATTTTGACAGTACATCATTAATAACTAGTCTTTAAAAGTGTTTTTTCAAGTAATTTCCAACAGGCAGAGCAAGGATGGAAATGCCCATCGATAACCTGGTAGTAAGACAAAGCACAGCTCTCAGCTCCTCCACTAAGTACCTCCACAACACTGCACTGCAGCAGAGCTTCTTTACAGACAGGCACACACATGCTGTTATGACTGCAGTACAGAAAACCAACCTCAATATAAAACATTTGCCATGTCACTTCAAACCTCACTTGACCCAAAGCAGTTATTCTATATACAAATTTAACAAGCAATTTTTTTACTAAACCTAAGCAGCTCTAAACGCATTATCTTGATCTCCAAATTATGATATCTACTAAGTATCTAAAAATATTAAGTCAGAAATATTTAAGCTAGAAATATTTTAATAAATCTACACTAAATAAACTAACAGTCAAGCAAGCTGTGAATTAATTTTGGGATTTTTATAATCAACTATGTTAAATATTTTCATGGAAAAATCTTTTGAGTCAGAGTCAAATTTCAACATAGAACAGAGTTCTATTGCAAAAGGAAAATAGAAACACTATATTAAAAACTGCAATAATAATGGCCTAAGTGGATATTATCCCTGGCATGCTGAAAGATGAGATCCCATTTATTCAGCTGATGTAGTCTGCCTCTTGAATCTCACATTTCCCCCCAGTTGAATGCAAGAACATCTCTGTAACAGTGAGTCTCTTCCACTATTCACACACAAAGCAATATAAATAGACCACTATCCAAATAAAGGATTCACCTGGACACCAGATCCTGTTGTTCTATTGAAATACAAATAACAAAAGCAAAAAATCTTTCCCATTGTCTTTATCAAACACAAACGCAAAGTGAAGACCGCATTACTTTTCAAAGTGCACAACCAGCTACAAGTTCCAAGGCTATGAAAACTTCCTCATGAAGACAAACCTGCCTGGAACTGCCCTGGAACTGGTAACTTCCTCTAAAACACCCTGCCAGGGATACTGTCCATAGTGAGATCTCCCACTGTGCCATCATAAAGACAAAACCATAAACATACATGGCATGAGTAGTTCATTTGTCAAATATATGCAATTGGGCAGACTGGTTTCACTTAACTAAACAGACTGGTGGCAGAGCAAAGGCGAGGGAGAGAGAGACATCCTGCACAGGCTATACCCAAATCTTCATAAGGCCATCTTAGATGTCTGAGGGAAGAGAGATAATTAGAATCAACTTGCGTTCAAGAGAGATGAGGGTTCCCCTTGTGCACACGGCTGCACAAGTTTTATCTAGAAGCAGTATGAATCACCAGCTCCACCCATAGGGCAGATAAATCCACCATGTTGTCGTACTTCCAGGTTTTCCCTGAGTACCGGGAGCAGATTTCAGGTTGATCCAATGCCGCCTGCCTCAGCAACACAATGAGTTGTTATGTGACCTGAAGGATGGATTACCTGCTGTTGCTGTCCTTTGTTGGTCTTCAGAGCACCCTAAAGTACTCTAAGGGCACTGGAGACTTGATGTACTCAATATGCATGTCAGACTGCTAGTAGTAACCTTCTAATTTCCAAGATACTTCTGAGACTGGACATAAAGAATCCACATGGACCTCAAAACCAGTCTATCACCAAAAGAAGCATATCTGCCCCAAAGTCCCACCTGCCTTTGCTGCAAGCAGCACCAGGTCCCTCTCAGGAAGAGTAAAGAAGAACCCCAAACCCTTGTGTAGCTCATGTCACACAAAGTAGTTGTTATGTGGACAGAACTAATGCTCCTTGCAACAAAGCACAGGTCATGGATTACAGATTTTACCAGACTGTGCTATGAACAGGCCTCTGTTTTACTACAGTAATTACACCTAGCATTTTGAGAATTAAAAAAAATCATTTAACTTCAGACTATCACACAAATCACTTTGCCTTTTAACAGCTCTTCTACATTTACTCTTGTCTGTACATTCCTTGTATCACATTTACCTTCTGCTAGGTATGCTCTTCTTGTCCAGAGCTGCTGGACAGGCCATGCAGTCTCCATGTACTAGAGTAATGCAGTTGATATTATTATCTCAGTCTTCAGTAGTGAAACTAAGATCAAAAGTTTCACAATCCCTTCATGAATTTCTCCAAACAGCGTGAGTACTGTTATGCCTTTCAATGACCTCTTTTCACTGCCAAAACTCTAGGACTAGGAATGTCCTTTTTTTTTTTTTTTTAGAAAATTCAGGCTATGACAGATAACAGCTGACTTTACAAAGACAGAGGATCCTTATGTACAAACAGGTTTGTACATCTCAGGTTAAAAAATGTAAGCAAATGCTGTATTTTGTTCTGCTGGTGGTGAACAAAGAGCTCTACCCTAATAACTCATGTTACCTTACAGTAACCAATAAACAGGACAGATGTTTCTCCATGATGTTAAATTTCATCTAAGCTGCCAAAAGTCTTTTTAATCAGAATATGAATCAAAACTCTGAACATTAAATTTATCCTTATTTTCTGAAAAAGGGTGGTATAAGTAAACTTAATGATGACTATTCCAGAATTAAGAACTATGGGATGAAGAGTAGCAATGAAGCTGAAAGGGATGGCTGAATTCTCAGCACATTATTTCTTAGCAGCTCCCACTAATGTAATTAACTGAGAATTAACTTTTCATTTCCCTAGACAGTGAGTGTTGTTGTTAGTTTTATTTAATGGAACTACATCTTTTCTAATTGAGAAGATAATAAAGCTATGACTGGGACATTCAGAGGTATATCTTCAGCCATTCACTCAGCTCATGAAGTCAACTGGATGAGAAAAAGTTGTGTTGTTTATTTCTCCTCTCTTTCCATCCTCATCTAGTGAACTGGGCTTCTTGTGGTGGTGTGGGCTCAGCTGATTGCTGGTTTGGATGTCTGAAGCAGGTTTTTCTTGTCTGGCTCCCAAAGTGTCTGTGTTGGTTTTGCAAACTTTTGGTTCAGTAATCTTAAATTCTGTTGTTGAGAGTTTGGCAGCTTCAAGAGCCTTTGGTGGGTTAGAAAGGGTTCAGCCTTTGGTTCCTGAAACTCAGTGGGTTGCCTTGGATATATTTCCCACACCACAGAAATGTAACATGAAGGAGTGCACCTCCACTTTGCTTCCCTCATCTCACTGCTCCTGCTCCCTGGTCCAAAGGTGAGGGATAGCTTCAGCCCAGGCACCAGCTGGGACTCAGAAGCAAATTGCAGCGATATCTCTGCAACACTGCCATTGCGTCCTTATGCTGTTCACCACTCACTCAAAGCCAGTCTGAGACAGAACTGGAAGGTAGGTTAGGATGACTTCCTGCTAGAAAAGACTTTTTAATAAAGCTGCAGCATCTATTAATCAATGCTCTTAGCTCATGATTTTTGTGCTTGCCCATTTAAAGCTGCACACCAGTGTTCTCAGCTGTGCTCTGCTTCATTAGCCTGTCATTAATAAATGCCGTCAGGAACATAACACGCGATTTCCCTATTCACAAAGCTCCTTTCAGCTGAGTAAAAAAGCACTCCTTACTGACTTATCCCTTGACCATTATGGAAAAACAACCGATCAAGCCCACAACAAGCCACAATACCTTGAGCGAAGCATGGTGAAAGTGTGGCTGGTAACATCCTATCTGCTGGATGGCCATCCTTTCCCCCACAGTACCTCTTCTTTCTAGCTTCCTGAACTCCACCTCAACTTACTTATGAGGAGATTTTGCAACAGCACCCTTCAACTCTCTTACTCTATTCATGACAATCTCCTCTGTGTACCAGCATTGCCTCCCATCCATAACAAAGCCATGAAGAGCTCACGTTTTTCACACAGACGAGGGTTAGACCAGAGAAGAAGCAAAGATCATTTTGTTTTCAGCAACTCATCCCCACACCTTGAAGTTCATCAACTTCACAGGGTACTAAGCTACAGTGAATCTTTCTGCCCTTGTGGACTTTTACTGTTCCTGCACAATACAGTTTATAAACCTCCAACAATCAGATGTCAGCTTTTAAACTGTCTTCCTTTCTGGCAGCAATCTCCCAAGGTCAAATATTTTGTAAGAAAGCATACCAAAAAAGCTGTCCTTGATGATGGAAATCAAACAGACTAAATTTAGCATGTATAAAATAAGCTGGCTTTGAGGACAGGAAGCTAAAACATAAATTCGTAAATGTTTTAACTCTTCAGTCAGATCACTCAAAACCCCTTCTTGGTTGATAATCATGCTGTCCCACATCATTCTGCTCTGGCAGAAGAAAATTGAGACAAGATTATTTGATTTTGTCAGAGTTAAAGAAGAATGAGATCACAAAAACCATAATCCATCTAAAAAGTTACCCATGATTTTAACCACAGTGTTGCCCCTGCAGTACCAAAACACCAACGCTCAGCAATGCATGTATGCAGTCTTCTGGACAGGCAGGGCACAACTTGGGCCCAGCTAGAGCAGTTTTCAGCTCTAATCAGCATGCTTGGAGTGTCAAACCTAAATAACCAGGAATATTCTGCAGGTTGCAGGTTTCCAAACACTTCACAGTAAAACAAAACCAATACATTTTAAATTATAAAAAACATTTGCTTTAACAGAAGTCATATTGCTTCTGCATAGCACACAGAATACACTTTAATGCCATGAGATGTGCAAGTGGATTGGGTTTAGGATATAGTGTGCTCATCTTCTGCAACCAATTTGCTTTTTAAAATTCAAAAGGAGCATTTTCCATTTCTTTCTTGTAGACAAGGGTAGAAAGTTCATCCCCTTGAAACTTCAATTCTAAAGGTGCTGGCCATGAAGCTTATCTGCCTGTATCAGATTTTCTCCTGTCGCACCCCAACCAGGCACTTGCCGAGTACACAGCTAGCTTGGGTAAGTAGCAGCCTGAGTACTTCAAAAAGCCCTTTAGGTTATGGCTCAAGTACCCAGTGCTTTACTCAGAGTATTTTTTGGCTTATCTTGCTAATCTAAGAGTGAACACTCTTTAAAGTTATAGAAAGAGATGTTTTTCAAAACATCATGAGAAATTACATTCTCAACAATCACTTCTGCCTGAAAATCCCCACTTTAACCAAAGAAATAATATACACTAAGGAAGAAGTAGTGCAAAAAAAATGAACTAAACAGCCTCTACTTGAAACAGTCTGCTATCCCCCTGAAAAGATGACACATCCAAGACTCAACTGTACTCAATTTGAGATGCGGCTAGCACTAATGATCTGTACATGAAGAGTTAATCAGTACAGAGGTTAACAGACAGCCGTATAAAGAAAGAAGGGCAAACATGCAGATAGCTGAAAAGTAAAACTGAGCAAAATACTTAAAAATTTGTTCCCAAATGCAAAAGTTGAAACAGGCATTTGTGCTTTTTTGCTCAAGGCTGCTGCTGGAGGCTTTCCCAGGCTGACAGAACTGCTCAGCTTGGATGCACTGGACAAATGCAGGAGGTCATGCTGAAGAAAAGGGAAAAATACAAGACAGCTGGATCTTTCTGCTTCTTTTCTAGAAGCATAAATTAAAATGTGTCTTACTGTCAGTTTTCAACAAATAGTTGCTCAGGGTCAAGGTTAAATTTCTGTTCAGGGAAGAAAAGATATCCCCCAAGAGATGGCACTCTCAAGTAAAGTTGAGTCAGACTCTGTTGCAACAACTCTCATTGAAGCAGCAATTGGCACTGAGAAGGACAAGGGTTAGAGTCCAGGAATTATTAAAACAAAAAAAGGCTCAATGAAAATGCATTTAAACAAATTGGAATCCATTCAACAATAGAGACAGAGATACCCACTTTAAAGTACTCATGATTCACTTAATGTATCATTATCTCTGCATAACACTTGGAAGTTTGATTTCAAAGTGGATGTTTCCAACCCTCAAGGCCTAAAAATAGAATTTCTATTCTCTTTGTGAGTGCAAAGAGACAAAAGAAATGCAGCACATACTATGAGGCACAGGTGGCCCTTATTAGCAGTCTTGCCTCAAAATAAAAAGAAAATTAACTAAGAGATGGGGAGACCAAGTTCAAATCAACCATTCTTAAATAGACAAGTAAAATTCAAGCTCCAAGGTTATAAAAACTGGCTTCTAACTTTTCCTGAACAGTCACACTACCATGTTATTCCACGACCAATTCAATAATAAAAAGGTAACATACGCTGCAGCCTTTAGTAACAGCTCAAACTAGAGAGAAACAGGCTTCAAAATGAAAGGAGATCCCTATGCAAATAGCATTCATTTTTAAATATGTTTAACAATAAATGCAAATATAAAATGACTTATTTTTAAATAATGTGTTTGCACAGACACAGTAAGCATTAAGGTTACTTGGCATCTAATTCTCCTGTCCCAAAACCAACACATTTACTGAAGAGTTTCTATTAACAGCACAGAAGGAGAAAAAGTGATTACAGATTTCTACACCAAATAAACTAATGAGCCCCTCTACTGTCTGGTACATTAGATGTAAAAACGATACATTTCTTCAACATGAGGCCAAATTCTCAGTATCTCAAATTCTACATGGGCCTGCTGTAATATTTCTCACAAGCAACAAAACCTTTGCCCTTGTTTCCTAAATCATGAACAAATTCAGAAAACTGTGTGTTCAGCTTAGACGCTTTATTTATATACAAGCAGTGTTACTAGAATGCTCTGTCAAAGGAAGACTCTGTTGACATAAAAAAGGTGTGGTGCTTGGATTACTACTTCCTTAAGCATATAAAAATTATTTATATTTTATTCTTTGTACTAAGCAATTTTAGATGTGAAAATAATGTCTGAAGAAATGGCAGATCCATAAATAATTGCTAAATGGGAGGTAAAATAACAGGAAAAAATATTCTACTGCCCTTAATTCAGATTTATTTTTTTTTAGATTAAAAATAAGATTAGTTTGTTTTTCTAGACAACAAGAATTTGAACATCCACTTAGCAGATCTCTTTTCAAGTTCTTCCCCTATGTTTTTGGGATAATTCTTCCCATGTTGATTTCACTTGGTTCTTTAGTTTCTCTAGCCCAGTGTTAAATCAGAATCTTCCAATTCTATTTACAAAAAGCTTACATTAAAAGAATCTGAGTTCTTCATGTTTACATAAGAAAATAGCAAGAAAAATTGCACTAGACATACAACGGAATTTTTAAGTGAGTTTTCTTTCGTCAGTTTAGACTAGTTACTTTGCCTGCCATGGAATACAAACTGTCCACAAGTACTTACCAAGCAGGTTTGTTCATAGAGAGGTCCACCAAATTAGCAAGGCTTAGTGAAATTACATTTTTGAAAAAAGTACTCAGCAGCATTTACATTTCTAGGGGAAAATATTCAAATTATATTCTGTGGCGTTTTTCAAACTAACACAAAAACACTCAATGATTTCACATAAGTCAACTTACAATGAAAATGAAAAGTCTGAAGAATAATTTGCAGGTAACAATTTGCTAAAGATCCACAAGTTAAAATTTTGATGCAAAGTTTTGACAAGCCTTTTCTTCTTCTGCACATCATCTCAAAACATTCATAAATGTATTAGCAAAAAGGACTATGATAAATAATGCATGAAACTATTATTTATACCCTTTAACCACCTGTAAGCTCTCACCCCGTTCTAGGCAAGACTCAGCCATGTCCCCATCAGCCCTAGAGCCTTAGATCTCAGCACTCACAAACTGGTCTCACACTTCAATTCCTCCTTGGGCAAGCAGTGCCAGCTACTGCAAGAGGACCATGTACATCTGATAAATACAGCTGACATGAAAAAGGAGTAAGACTGGGCAGCTACTTCTTTTCAGTCATTCCTCATTATTCAGTCTTGCTCTGAGGTAAAAAGGCACCTGTGAATTGCTTCAACAATTCTACACAATGCTGCATCAATTCTCCACCAGGAGAGGTGGTAATGGAGGTGCCATGCCTGAAACTCACATCTAGTATGTTATCCATACACTGTAACTGGGTTTATTTCTCTCTTTCTTTGCTTGTCTTTGTCCATTTTAATTTCCAGCAGAAGGGTTCATTTTCCCAAATGAACCTCCTTCTGCTTAGTATCCTTCAAACTGAAGATTAAGTTAATTTTGTTCTTTTGACCTCACAACTGAGATTGCATCTCAATTTCAACATTTATCTGCTAGAATAGATACACTGAGCCGAGACAGATATAGTTAGGTCTAAAATTAAGCCTTTCAGTAGCTTTAAAAAAAACTCTGTTCACTTCAGAGGGAAAACATTTGAATCAATTTTTACTAGAACTTCATGATGTTGGTTCCTTGAACTTCTTGTTGGTTCTAGTAAAACAAACACGCCTGATACTGTTCACTGGTACTAAGGGACTATGACCTGAATTTGTATAAACAAAACATCTCATTCTCCACACGTGGGTGGCCCTACCCCAAGACCATTATTCTGGGTGCAAGCAGTTTGTATCTTGAACTCCTTCTCTTTCTTCCCACTGCCGTCTTTCCTCTGGGACCAGGGACCACTGAGGAGGACATGAGATGACCTCAAAGAAGAAAAAGGAGCCAAATTTGTGTGAAGAGTAACACTGGCTTGAAAATAAACCCCTACAGAGGTAGGCAAAAGGCAGAGATTGGGTCTGGCACTGTCTGAAATGGGAAATCAATGTAATAAGTCCTGGCTGGGGAAGGGTGGAATACCATCAGCAAAGAGACCTGGACTCCAAGGGGTCATGTGAGGCGAGTTTGCAAATTAAGGAAATTAGGCACTTTAAATCCTAAGCAAGCCATTAGGTTACCTGATGTCACCTCAGATACAACTGGGAGGCCTATAAAATGAAGATGAGGATGGGAAGGAAATGCTGCTCATCTCTCTGGGTGTGGGGTTGGCTGGAAAGGCTATTGGGCTTGGCTGAGTGTGAAGTGTCCTAGCCTGAAGAAAAGGAGGTGGGTCAAGCTTGGAGTGAACACACGAAAGAACTTGGGCCAAGTACAGCAAAGCACCCAACCAGTGCCTGGCATGGGACCTGAAGCCACTGAGGTTCACCATTCCTTTGGTGTCAGCAAATATCCCTGAAACCCGATGGTAAACATCCTATCCCTCTGCAACACCTATTCACAAAAAATGAAGACAAGAACTGCATATTGCAGTAATGGACTGAACAAAACTAGCACAGACAGCCCTCCTCCTGACATTGCCCAGATTGCTTCATTGTTCAGGTTTACCGATTTTCTTTCAGCATGGCTTTTGGGAAGGTAGGATTGGGATGACTATTTCTGACTTTTTACCCCCAAAATTAATATCTCCTCATATAAAATACGATTATGTACATTTGGAAAACATATATATTTTTAATGCCTCTGGAATGGATTTTGATTCAACTCACTGACCTCAGACATTACAGTACATACTGTTACAGAAGAAAAGACCAAGAATAAAATCCTAACCCTCTCTGTGAACCTTTTCTGAGTCTTCATATATATTATCAAGTTTACAGTTAAAGAATAAAGATTAAAAATAAGAAAGGATATAGATTGTAAGATGGACAATCCACTGACATCGCACACAGACCAGCAGACAAACATCCCAGTTTAACTCAACACTGTGGAGCTCACCATGAAAACTTCCGTATTTCAGTTCTTATGCTATGGCCATAACAATCGTTCCCTGATTACTGAAAAATGATTAGTTTACAGAAATCTTCTTTAGGTGGGGATAACATAGACTATTTCCCCTTTGGAGAAAGGACAATATAGGGAAGAATCTCAAGAGTTTTTCCAGTACTAAAACATCAATGTTTAGAGCTACAATATTGGAGCTAAACCATACTCAATAGCAAATTAAATGCACTCTGAAAATGAAATCTTCTTTATATTATTCTTTCAGATTTTTAAGGGCTGAATATAAATACTTTTTCTGTTCTACAGTAAAGCCTGCAATGTTATCTATAATAACTCCCATTATTTGAAATACTCAAATCTGAAATCTAAGACAACTGCACGCACTCAATAATATTTCATTAGACTTTTAATCTTAACAAGGAATTCGGCAATTTAATGGCTAACTATATCGCTGTGATATTATTACACAATGGAAGAAACTAAGTATTTACTTGTTTTCCTCAGAATAGTGTTAATATAAAACGAGTTTGATCACCATGTTATTAGTTGTGAGATCACTCTGAGTTTTTTCTGAAGAATTAATTCTTTTTAAGCAGAAAAAACATCAATGTTCAAAGGTGTTTGTAACAGCTGCTTAGTAACTTTTCATTTCCTAAGCTTGTATCAACTTCAGAATATATGACAATACCTAAAACTAAATACTGCTACGACAAAACAATTGGATTTTGATAACAAGTAACATCTATAAAACACCAAAATAGACACCCAAAGCTAAACTGTATGTAAAACAATTCTCTTGAGAGGTATATATTTTAATTTAAGGGAAACCTCTTATGTGTGATAAGGGTAACTAGGCATAAACTATTTCTCTTGCTTCTCCAAAGAAAAAATGGAAGAAATTGAAAAAAGAAAGTTTTTATTTTGGTGCATGAGTTATTTTTCAACAAAATGAGTAGTTTTGTTTTCAATCCCCTCAGAAATTACTATTTAAAAATAAAGGAAGAGAAGAAAATAGTAAAATGAACCATCATTAATGATACATATTGGCCCATTTACACTTCAAGCACTTAAAAAACTCATCATCAATTTTCTGATCTGTTATTTTTTTACAGATAATAATAAGCTAGTAAATTTGAAATCAATTCTCAAAAGTTTTTGGTTGCTCTAAGTCCCCTTTCCCTGCCTCTTCTCATTCTTTCCTTTGTTAACAAAACTTCACCCTTGGCTTTTTCACTAAACAAAACAATTCGGGCTCAACTCGCATGTCCCAGGCATAGGTACCTGGCGCCATCCAAGACATCCCAAAATATGGAGGACGGCATGGAACTCAAGGAAAAAGCACTGGCAGTGGCTGGGGCAGACCATAGTGCCTCTGAGGGTACAATTTGACAATGTTAGCAGTTGTGCAATTAGCTACCTATGCAAACCCAGCAAAAGATGCACAGAAGCAGCTCTTGCAAGCAAAGCGGGGGCCAGAAGAAAAAAAAAATCATGTTTTGCTTTGTGCTAGTAAAAAAGGTTCTGTAATGCTTTCTTTAATTTTAAATACAGACATAAATAGACTAGCTGTGAAATGATGTTGTGCAACATCACAACAGTGATGTCAGGGTAAGCAGAGTCACACGCATGTGTTAGATCAACAGGACACAACACCTAGTACTGGCTATAGAGCTGACATTTTGGTACATCATTGAAATCTCTCCCCATATTTGAGCTGAAATTATTGTTGCCATCAAAGAAAGAAAATGCTTAACTCCAAAAACTTACTGTTGCATTTTCAGATGTATACACAGACACATGAATTCACCCTACTCAACAGTCAGAGCTAATGTGAAGGATTCAAAGCTACCAAGCATTTCCAAATACTCCTCCTTACTGTTCAAGGAGTACCATGGTTTAAGGTGCAAGAGGTGTTCCCTGCATGTGTGCTTCCTTTTGCTGCTCTGATTCAGAACGACAACTTGCGAACCCAATGTCCTTATTTATTTTGCAGAGGTGCATGAGGTAAAAAATTACAAACTGAAATCATTCTTTTTTCCACTAACCATCATTAATGTGCACAGCCAAATAGACATGAGCACACCAAATACATCTCCGAATATCTATACTCAAATTTCAGCTTCTTCTGAGACACACTCAGTATCACTCTCGTTGACACGTTGGTCTTACGCTTAAAGCTATTTCACAGTACTAATTAGTACTGACATCTCTTAATATATTACAAATAGGGAAATTCACACTTTAGTTTAGGGGCTCTTTTCCCACTGAATTAAAAAGAGTATCTGCAGCTTTAATATATATTTAATTGCCATGAAAATCTAACACAAGAAAACTAAAAGCTGTGAAGTGCAACTATTTCATAAACGGTTTGGCATCTCCCACGTTTGCTTCAATAAATCAGTATTTCTCCATTCAAGCAACACACAAGACAGGTTCTGAAGCAGAACCTATGTGTCCAGATAGGGCCATATTTTCTCTGTCAGGATGCCTGGGGCACCTTTCACTACACTAGGTTTTCCAAAAGCCTCATCAACATTTCCAATAATTGGGAATACACAGCTCTTCTGGGCAACCTATTTGAGAGTCTTACCAACCACATCATAAAACATTTCTTCCTTATGTCCAATCTAAATCTACGCACTTTCAGTTTAAAATCATTGCGCCTTCTGCTGTCGCTACAGGCCTTGGTAGAATGTCTTTATTCGCCTTTCTTATAAGCCCTGTTTCAATATTGAAACGCTGCAGTAAGGTCTCCCTGAAGCCTTCTCTTCTCCAGAGAGAGCAACTCTACCTCTCTGAATCTTTCTTCACAGAAGAGTTCCAGCCTTCTGCTAATTTTTGTGGCCCTCTCTGCACCAGGTCTAAATGTTCTCACTCCACAACACCGATTATTCTTTTTGGTTGATAGAGAGCCAACTACTCTCCCATCCACCAAAATGTTTTTTACAGGCACAACAATAGTATAAATGGAAACAATGCTCTGATGACACATGTGAAATTCTTTTACAGTACTCTCCTTGCTGTTTTGACAGCTTGTCTGGCCCATGATTTGCAATCCACTACACAGGGGCAAGGTTGGCAGCTACTGCTCAACTTTACAGATACTTCTGCCACGGCAAAAATCTAATTTTCTGCGTACTTCCCAAGCAACAAACCTCACAGTAATTGCCACACCAGCAAAGACGAACAGGTCTACCACTTCTCCAAGAGTAATGGGGCCAAATTTCCAAAGAAAAGTTGAAGCAGGTAAGGAAAATTTTGATAACAAGGACGGTTTCCTATGCCCTCGGTAATCATACACTAGAGAAAGTTAAACGCTTCAGATTAACTGTGTAAGAATAAAAAAAAAAATCTTGGACAATTAAAACCCATCGCACTGAATAGAGACCCACCCAGATAGCAGGAAAGTGTTTTTTCAGAAAGAGCAGAACATCCTACTGCCTGTCCTGCTGATACTGTGCCAAGCCACTCAGCATCCCTCATCACCTGCCACCCGACTGCAGCATTAAAGACCCTCTGAAGAAGGAAGGTTCATTTGGGAAACCCAACTCCCACACCGACAGTTGTCCTGCATTTTACAGAAAATAATGACATTGAGGAGGCAGTTTGAAGTTCTGATTCCACATTATTTAGATAATCACTGGATGAAATCAATGAAGGGTATTTTGTAAGTAATATGTGAGATGGTGTAAGCCTGTCTTCCTCTAGCACAGCTGTTGGCAACCTCTGGCTTATATGCCGAATGTGGCACGTGGATAGACTGCGAGTAGCACACAGCAGGAACTAGATGCTAAAATCATCTGTCTTTCACAGAACCAAGATGTCATGAATTACCTGCCTGGTAATACACAGCCAGCTAAGAGAGAAATCCTGCTGAGAACAACACTTGAAAATTTGCTTAGCAAGTAAACCATGATCAAAATATTCTCTCTCTCTCTCTCTCCCTCCTGTCCTGTAAATCTTAAAAAACTTTAAAGCAGACCAGTTTGAAAAGGATGCATCAGAAGATCCCATCTGAGAACAACAACCTCATAACTGCACCTCATAAACCACAAAAAAGGCTCATAAATAGAGCTCTCCTTGCATGTGTGGGAGACAGACTTGAATCCCTTCAGGCACTGGTGTAAACCGAACCCAGATCTTTCACATCATTAGTGGTTAAGTGACCCATGTTTCTAAGTAAAAAAGAGAGCAGGAATGTTACCTGCTATTTCTGTACTTTAAAATACAAGGTTTCAGGGCATCTAAAGCAGAGTCTGAGTCACAGCAGTAGAAGTTTTAACATCTCAACCACTAGGTCAGACACCCTCAATGGGAGAGATAAATATCACCTCTCTTCCTAGTCCTGCTTAGAAGCGTGCAGCATTGAGCTCCTCTGCCCTTAAGGCAACCACACACACATAAAAAAGATTTTAGGCCTTAAGAAATAACATGTATTGTTAGTAAAAAACATTACATTTTTCCAAATTTTTGGAGTCAAACAGAAGATTTAAGGATTTTACTTTTAAATTTCAGGACTGAAATCCCTACTGATATTTTACACCCATTTATTTTGCTGTGTAGAGAATTAGAGGGAAAGGAGAAGTCAGATTCACACTTGCCTATGACTAGATATCCATGCGACTAGCTGACATGAGCATCATTTAACACAACAGTGCTGTGAAAAGACTGTTTATAATCCCATTACAAGACCTTTATAGAATGACTCACAGCTAATATAAACCCAGGTGGTCTTCACAGACAGATGAGGTACTTGATTACATTATATGGGAAAAAGAACTTTGACATGCAAGGGACTATTCCTCAAGTGCATTAAACATTTCTGCGCACTCTGTTTAACTTCAAGCCCAATGACTCTACAGCTTAGACAGCCATTTCTATTCAACTATCAACTAATCCAGTGCCTGCAGAGGATATAATTGATGGCTTTATTATCCTGGAATCTAATAACAACATTGATCACCTTTTTCTTTTTTCCTCCTTCCCTCCCTTTTAAAAAGTAAGTTGTTCCTACAGGGAAGGAAAATAACAGTTTTATTTCACTATTTGTCATAGATACTGTATTTTATTAAATTTAAAGGAAGTTCATGATCATATCGAAAGGTCATCACTTGGATCTTACAAAGCCCGCCCAAAGACTTACCTACAGTAGCTGTACTACACGGACAAATACAACAAAGGCAACACTTTCGTAGATAAAAGAAAGCAGATTTTACTTGCCAAATTCTAATTGTATTTTGTGTGCAAAAATACCATCCTTTAAAATTTGGTTATTTCATTTTATCATGTATTAAATGTTCAATATAACATTAGACAGGGAATTAGCCCAAACACTAGCCTCATGAGTCACAGGCATTGCTTAGAGTGACCAGGGCTGTTGCTGAACCATCTTACGACTCTTATTCTGAGAGAATCACTTTCCAAATAGCCAAGAAAGGCAGCTAATCAACTGCTCCACTCTGACTATTAAAACTACATCACAACAGGGCTTATAGTTAAAATAGCAGGGTTGTCTGGCTGCCAAAAAAAACTCCTCAAAAATTTAATATATGAATCTATTGAGGAAAATCTCAGGCTATTTATACATACTCAGAATCTCGAAAGAGAAAGAACATTTCTTTAGGCCAGAATTTGCAGACTGTGCCCTGCTCCAGGCATCAGTGCTCTTTCAAAATGCTGGTCACGATGTACCCAAATATGAAACATTTAGGAACACTGATAAGAGAAAGCAACCAATCTTTTTATAGCATTACATAAGGTGTAAATCTAAGAGAAGGAGAAGTTTGGGAAGTAAAACTGAATTCATGCTTTGCCTTCATCCTCCCTGTCTCCAAAGACTTCTATATATAGAACAATAGTATCACATATGATCTTAAAAATACCGATTATACAGCACAATTACAGTATTTGAAATCACATCTCCTTTACATCCTATAGCAACAGATACTACCACATAGGGACATCTTTATCATCATCAGGTTAAGATAGCTACTTCTGGAGAATTAGTTTACCTTGTAACTCTTTCAAAATGCAGGACAAGTCTTAGGATGATAATGCAGCACTTGCAGTAGCAATGAGTACAACAAGGGTGACAAATACAGTAACTGGTGGTGCTTGGAAAGGTTATCGTAGTTCAATAGGCCTCTCCTGCATGAAAGGTTGCAAATGATATGAGACATTTTTTCGGTGTTCCCATTACAGATCAGTCTTGTCCAGTAAAACAATTAGTCAGGCTATACTCAAACAAGCAGTCAAATCCTCCTGGGAAACAGACTTTTTGGGTCTTGCCTTCAATATTTCAGATGTGTCAGAAATGTTAAATCCATGGTATATAAAGAAATACACCACTCGTTTTCTTACCACATACACTTTGGTAATGACACAGAACACTGTAAAAACTAAGGAAAAATAAAAACCACAAACCAGAAAGAAATCTGAATAAATTACCTCATTTAGTTCATCTAACTCATAGCTAGAGGACCTAAGAAAGGAAACTAGTAAAAGCGAGTCCTGAATTTGCCCTGTAGAGGTGCGTTCACATAGGAACAGGGAAATAGATCTCTGGGCAAGGTGATCTCAAAACCACAACAAGCACTGAATCCCATTCCTCAAAAAAAAGGATACATGCACATAAAACTAAAAAGCTAGAATACAATGGCTTAAACCCAGAATATATAGAATATATCTGTTTAAATTATCATAACATGGCATTTCTGATATATTTAATCCAGACAAGCCTCTTTCCTTAACAGATTAAGTAGCTTATGAAATCTGAGAGGCACTTAGTTATCAAATATTATTCTACTTACGGCATTCATGGATCAACATGCCTTTTTACATCTTGCTGTGAGTTTTAAGAGCTAGGTTTTAGCTCACTTTAAGTTGACCAAAAAAACTTAACAAAACACTAGAGCAGAAGTCAACGAACCAATCTACATTATACAAGATAAAAATCCAGAAAATGGTGGAATAATGTGTCAAGCTGCTTTTATTATGACAGTAAGTAATGAATACTTGAAGAGAGTGTACTTTGAATATTGTAAAAAACCAACTGACAGCTGTCATCAAAATGGTGTACCACAAACAGGCTCCACGTAGGGCTAATATTCCCTTATTCTGCATTTGGATGTCTATAACGTAAATGTTTAAATGTGAGCCTGAGGAATTTAATCTTTGCCTATAGTCAGTAGAGACAGAAGAGGCCAAAGAGCTCCTGGGCCTCCATCTAAAAAAGCTTCCCCTTATGCACCAGGTCCAACCCCCACCCTACATACACACACAGAAATGAGCTAAAACTAAGGTAGGAAAGCACATCACTCAGTGACTTTTCTAATATGGCACCTGTATGATGAAAAAGGCAACTCTCACCCTAAGTACAACATTCAAAAGGATAAGCAACATTTCAGGCTGGGAGCTGCATACTCATCCCTTTCTAATTCCTAACTGTAGACCTCAAGCTGCAAAAGGGCTAAGTCACAAAAAAGGGAAGCAAAATGCCTCTACAAGAAAGGACAGTCTCCTTCAGAAATTCTGATTTCCTCCATCTGCAAATATCCCCTTCATTTTGTCCAGATGAACTTTTGGCCAAAGGCACACGTGGTCAGAATGAAGCTGCAGTAAAAATACGAAAAGCACAGTAGGGAGCAGAAGTAGCACAATGTTACTCATCTAGATTAAAACAGAGCTGACAACAGGATGCTCCAGAAAGACTTATTTTCTTCTTCTTTAAACAACAGACTTTTAGAAGGCATTAGACTTTGAGGAAGTACAGAATATTGAACAATCCCAGGAAGGGTATTAAATACCTTTAGGACAATCAAGAGAATCACATCTATTAGGAATATTTAATACCAGGAACCAGTGAAGTGTTTCAATTTATTCTCCACAGAAAACTCTGAAGTGACCAGCACAGTAAAAATATCTATATAGTAAAAAATTACTTTGATAAAATGGAGTGACGTTCATTATTTGCATTCATGACAGAGACATTTTTGAACAGGAAAATTAAAAATACATTGGAGATCAGAAAGAATGAGTAGGGCACATGTGAATTGCTGTCTTTTCTGTTTTCGAGTGCATCAGTGAAGTACTGAAAATTAGAATATTTCATCTGATCTTGTATTATTGAAGTCAAAATGTAACCTGACACAATTTGTGACTAACATACTATTACTATAGATATAAAATGAATGGAAATGTGATAAACACAACACTTGTGTGGTTAGTAAATGGCATGGGTGCCTGGGATCAAGTTTGCTTTGGAGCTGAATTTGATGCGTTGAATCAGCTCATCTTGGGGAATAACAATTTTTGATGAAGTAGACTGTAAACATGAAATTCAAATTTTATTTTCCATTAATAGTGACTAAATTCAACTGATCTCCAAGAACAATGAGCTGTAGCTTTTTGCTTGCTTTAACAACCAAGATCACTACCAAAAAAAGAACAGGAATTACTGTGAGGACTGCAGACACAGCCTCACATGTCCCTGAAGCCTTGAGCAGCTATAAGACCACCACTGTGCTCCAGCAATAACTAACTTTATCAATGGTTAACTCTCTCCACTCACCATCTGCTTACACCACAGTCAGAGAGGTGGCAAATGCTTAACAGGGAGAAAACTGATGACTGAATATTTGGGAGCTATAATCAGTATAGCATTTATTTTTGGGTGATGAATCACTGCTTTTATCTCAGCCACACAGTGCTGATACAGTTACTGCACAGAAAACCTCTTCTATGGAAGGAGCTGTTGACTGGGCAATGAACATCACTCCTGGAAGAGCCATGTCAAGAGACTGCTTTGGACAGACCAGAAGATCTTATGGTCAAAAGCTATTGAGCACAATACGGGTCATTATCATTCCTGGCCCATACATGGAGCTCTGGGAATATGGGACTACTGGTCTGGTTTCCAAACGTTTATTTATAAGGATCACCTTTATTCATAAGGATCACCTTTTCATAGAGACTGAAAAGAAGATTGAGGATGCAATAAGGGTGTAAGTGATGGTGTCCAGGGAGAAAGTTGGATCCCCTTCCTTATAGGCCACTTACATTAAAGTCATGTCACACCACAACAATAATACTTCAAACTCTGTCAAAACCTTGAATGAACTCACAGTAATTATAAAATTGGAAAAAAAAAATACTAAACAGTATTTTGATATACTCA
Source organism: Serilophus lunatus (assembly GCA_013399895.1). Classification (NCBI taxonomy): domain Eukaryota; kingdom Metazoa; phylum Chordata; class Aves; order Passeriformes; family Eurylaimidae; genus Serilophus; species Serilophus lunatus. The sequence goes on along the minus strand of VXBA01005295.1, from coordinate 65,696 downwards.
GCTCTGAAGTTCCACTCTCCACAAAGCCCTTGGCAGACCCACCATAGGCTGCCTGGGACCAGGGCCAGGAGACCTACACGATGTCATCACAAGCTAGAAATGGCACCTCCAGCTACCTTCAGAGCCCACGAAGATGACACTGAGGTGAAGTATCTTTATTTTGCACTACAGTGCATGTGCTCCTTAGTGGTGTTGTAGGTTGTCAAGGTTTATTTGCCCTTTTCCCCTTGCCTTTCATTCAGAATTTGGGACTAGTTCAAGGACTGATACAAGCTTTCGGTGCATCCTGCATGGTCTCTTTCACCACAGCAGCACTCTCAGTCACAGGATAGTTAATTACACGTAGGTCAGCAGCTACCTTCTGCGGCATATCAGCTCTATCGCAAATGACATCCTAATAAAATTATAACAGATCCACTGACATTTTGTCTCAACATTAAAAGATGTGGCAGTGTCAATGAACACACGCTTCAGGGTAGTGAATGGGGGAGAACAGTGCTTTTGGTGGAATGCAGAATCCCCAACAAATGCAGCAGCATATTTCCTTTTGTCACCCTTAAACAGGCATAATTTAAACATGTGCCTTAACACTGCCTACCAAATGACTGTCCTTTTCATTCAGCCTTAAAACCGACATCAGCAAGTGACAAGGCTTTTATATAAACTCAAGACTGAGAATTCGTGTGTCCCTATCAACGTCCACCCCAAATTAGTTCATTTTGGGATCCATCAAAAAGAGTGGAATTGTTATTATTTACATAGAGATACACACACACAAAAACCAAATTATTCAAATATAATTCTATATAGAAATTCATTTTTATATATTCATATTATATAATTATTTATTAATATTTAACTCAAAATACATTTATCATAAAGACAAATTTTTTGAGGCTAGGGCAATTCTTTGAACCACAGAGCTTCTACTCAGTGACCTGCAGAACAACTGAAAAATCTGTGCATAAGTTTGCTTGAGTATCTCTTTTTCTTTTTTTTTTCTCTTTGCAAACTTTCTAGGGGAAAAAAAGCCCAAATAAGGAACACCAGTTCCTCCCTTTTAGTCAGTTACGTTTTTATTACTATTGCCTCTCAATTTCCCAATGAACATTTGTTTGAGAATTTCCAACTTATTTCTGCTTATGACAGTTGATTTTTCACCATCAAAATCCTAGTATAGTCTGCCAAAGATCAAAAGAAAATAGAGTGAATTGTAAGAAAATCAGCTCTAAGAAAATCAGCTCTCTTAATCCCATTAGATTTCAAGTTGTGCTCATAAATCTTCTCCTTGTGGGGCAATCACTAAAATGCCTTTTTAAACTCTGGTTTCTTGGTTTTTTATATTTTCTTCAGAAATTCAACAGCCACTCACAAAATTCAGCAAGATATATTTTTGTAGTGAATATACAATACATTGTGGTAACTAAAGAAACAGGTCCTTAATATACACTTGTTGCTTCCAACTCGCAATCCTTCAGTGTATAAAACAGACCTAATACCCCAAGGCTACTGCTACTACTCATTTCCACTGTCACCTCTGGAGCATAATTGTAATCAATCATTTGCAATTCAATTATAATTTAAAAGTATCACAGCAACATCATACATCACTCTGTAAAGCAATGATGTCTACCTAAAAACCTATTTACCTATTGTCCTGAATCTGAAATTAAGCCCTATTCTTACTTTTTAATTATCATACACAACAGTAGTAATTTTTCCAAAACCCCACAAAGCACGATGCTGTCGGATACATCAACGCTTTTAGAGTGACTAGTACAAAAACTTTACTTCAAAGCCACAACACAAATACAGCAAGGTGTTCTGCACTGCAAACCATTCTTTCTGTAATGTAATATCACTTTCCAAAGTAAGAACTTCATCAATATTCTCTTAGTTTGTTGCTAGTTTCAGGCAGTTACAATTGAAGTTTCAGTACAGTCATCTATTAACATCTATGCCTGTAACAAGACTCAGCAATACTGTACATAACTTATACAGGAGATTTCAGTAACATACGTGAAGAACTAAAATTAGTAGAAACTGGTTTGTAAGTTTACACATTAGGATAATCCTCAGAACAAGACATGTAACTCAAGATTGGGGATTTCAGAAAGGAATATCCCTCTGCTATGAATTATTCTACCTCAAAATTTCCCTAGAAACAGTAATTTGAACTGCTATCAGGCTATAATTCACTATTATTATATGAAATACCTGAGCCTACATTCATGAAACTCTTTCAAATCTTTTGGCACCATATCAGAGTGAGGATACCCGACACCTTGCATCCTGACTTACAAAGCCTCTGAAAAAACAGCAGAGACAATGTTACAGCTGGAAAAACACAGTTTTTTTAAAAAAAATAATTAGCTGCCTCTGTGACTATATACACATCTTTAAGAGACAGAATTAAAGACCTCTTCTACATAACTAGTTAGGTATCTAAATCCCTTTAACAGAAATTGGGAATGTAAGTGTTGTGGTGCATCTGGAGCACACTCTCCTTACTGTAAAGCAGAGCTCTACCTTCAAGTCCTATCCATCTGTCTTTCTGCTTTTTCCCTCTTCTCCTCTATGATGTACATGGCTGCCACTAGCGTAAAACCACAGCTGATCATTTCTCAACCAACCTATCAAACAATCACTGCTGCACGATAGCTGGTTAATCAAACATGTCTCTTTTGAAACCTACATGCTGGCACTGTGTCTGCCATTTCAGATTAGTGACTTCGAATGCTCAGCTCCATTTGCAAACCTCAGTTAGTCCCAATCCATTATCACATGACACTTGGTCAGCAAGCAGATTGTAAATTAACATTTCCATCTTCTGCTGTAGCCTTTTAGTCATAGTAATTACAGTAAAATCTCTTTAATCACCAGACTTATAAAATAATCAAGATGGATGTCTTTTATTTGAGGAAGACCTTATATTACACATTATGTCACCAGTTGCAAGGTTGCAAAGTAATGACTTTGCTAAGGTAGTAAAGCGGGAAGCTTTCTCACACTCAAGCCAGGACCAGTTATTTGAGCTCCTCAGTGATGCAATGTCTTCTGCTGCAATTAAACTGAAACAAATAACATATTTCTAATTTTCTCTTTTATTCTCAGTGTATTTCCAATTACTGCAATAAAACAATCCCAAAAAATGCATGCAGATCACCTAAACAAAGACAGACGTGCTCCGTAGTATCATTTCTTCAATGTTCAAGGCAGCCTTTTCAAGAGGGCTTATAATTAAGAATGCTTTTGATGGCAAAATTGGGCCTCTGCTGTTAATCAAAGGACCAAAGACACCCCTCAGCATGCATAATTCCACGCTTATTTGTTTCAGGGAAATCTTGACAGGAAAATAATGGTTCCTTCTATTTCTTTCTTCACCGTCAGTTAACCGGGGAAGGTTATTCTACTCCAGCCTTCCAACTGCTGCAGCACAAATTACTTGAGGGGAAAAGAGTCAGAGGCACGTAATTCCCAGGAAACCTTTTGCATGAGTTTTGCTGTGGGGGTGAATGAAGTTACTTGGCCAAAATGGTCTTTGCCAGAACCTACAGGTATGTCCCACAGCAAATTCAGTGCTCGTTTAAAATTCATGGAAATCACAGGCAACTGAAAAAGTCTGCCCCTCTAATCAACCCTATTTCTCCTTCTTCAGATTTCCCCAAATACAATCCCAGCTCAGACTCAGCTATCCTCAGAGGTACAGCACTGCCGAGATTTCTCAAAGGCTTCAAAAACCTGTAAACAAATCTCAACGTAGTTTTGCAAAGCTTCTGTGTTGAAACGAGGTCGATCTTTGGGACATCTTCCAGGGCTACCAAATGATTTCATTTCCAAGAAAAATTCTTAGGTTCATAGGACACATCTGGGTTCTCAACTTGCAAAGCTACTTGGTACTCAAGACACAAGAATTTCTGCTAAAAGGGAAATAAATCAATTAAAAGATGCACAAAAATAACAGGGACAATGTATGCAAGCAAAAGAAATATAAGGTTTGTTCTGTTTCAATCTTCAAGACAGGTCAAACAATTCTTGATTTTGCTTTAAAGTGTTTTGATCCTGTCATTGATTTATCTACCAGAGAAAGTAAATAAGTTTAATCTTCAGATAGTTATTGAAATCACTGCAACTAAAGAGGTAAAAAAAATCTTTTTTTAGAGAAAAAAAGTCTTTGTTCGCAAAAGCTTTTAATACTTATGAATTTCATTAATCATTCTTTTTACAAGACAATAAATCAAAACCATACCTAGAAATCATGAAACTCATAGAGGTTTTAGGGCAACTCTGTGTTAAATATTACTGCGCTGCTTCCTTGATGTTACCAGTCAAAGAAGCTCGTAAGACATACGGACAACCCCTCACCCCAGCTCTATTTCCCTCTGTGCTATCTCCATGTGCTTCCCCCATACACAACATTCACTGAATTTACAGTCTTATTAGGAAAGGATCCATTTAAAGAAAACTGTAACATGAATTTTACATCAGTTTGTTCCTTTGGGTATTCCAGTATTCTTCAAAGAGAATCTGTCAGTAATTAATGCAGGTTCATAAGTTTCTTCCTAGGAGTCATATGTAGTTTTGTCTAACAGGGTATGTCCCTCAGCAAAAGCCTGAGGAGCACTGCGATCACTGTTAGCTCTCTAGTGAACCTAGAGTCACTCTAATGTAATCACCTAGAAGTCCTTCTGAAAGAAGCATGATCTTTATATTTCATTCTTCATACAGAACTTGATACGATCTAAATATCTTCTTTCCTTAAACAGTCTATTTTTACTGGTTTTATATTTCTCCTACAGTACCGAACTTGGTATTAAAAGCCAAGTGAAAAAATTCCAGAAGTCACTGAAATATTTAAGAAGTTTTGAGGAAATCTAGCAAAGTTTCTGAAAAGACCATCATCGACCTCTTCTCACCAGAACTGGACAGAAGCAGTAGGAAGTACAGCCAATTCCTTCTGGTTTGCAATTACAGAGGGACAAGAACTGCACTCATAGGACATGCCACAGAAAGACATCTGCTGACACAAAGACCAAACAACAAAGAAAACTTGAGATAAGCAAGAGATACGGAATTGCAAGGTACAACAGCAACTAAACTCATTTCTATCAAACACCATCATGTGGCTCTCAGAGTAGACTTGGAGGCAGATAACTAAAATATATCTTAACGGGCAGCAGCAAGTTATATTTTTAGTTTTAAATCAGATAGCATTCTAAAGACTGTGGCCCTAAAGGCCATTCCCACACATTAAACATTATCTTTCCCCACCCAGAGAGATCACATGGCACAGCCTCCCCATGCTCTACTCTGCAATCTGTACTTAAAGCATAATAAAAGCATGATCTTGTCAACTAGCTCCCCACCCCTGCTCCCGAAATTACCTTCTCATCCAGAATTACTGATTCACACTGTTATAAAATGTCTTCCAAAATTTACTTCGACTTTCTTCCCAGACATGCTAGTCCAACCACTGGAACAGCAGGAAGGAGATTAAATTTGATATCAAAACATCTCTGCCAAGGAGAAGCCAATTTTTAAATTAGAGGCTATTTTTAATCACTACCAACACTCTGTGGGCAACAGGGTTTTATTCTGATCTTGGCTACAGTCACAGTTAGGAAAATGAGCTATTAGTCTGAAACTCAAAATTTACAAAAATTGCATGACATTCTTGACATTTTTTTTCATGCATAATCAAATGTTCTAACTGCAGCAGCAGTCAATGGACAAAGATTAATAATCTCCTATTAGGTGGGAAGTATACAATGTAAATGCTAAAGATTCAACAGCAAACACCCTCAGATATTCCCTGCATCCTGGGGAGTGGATTCAATCAAGTCTATAAACCAAGAGTCCAGAAGCTTGTCTGTAAAGACAATCCAAACCCAAAAAATTTCCACGGACTACATTTGCTGTTTAGTTTCTCACAACTTTTGTACATCAAAAGTACTGTATAGAAAAAGAGAAAGTGTTCCTCTAACAGTTCATTAAAGAATGCAGAACATTTGAAAAAATACAAGTAAGCAAGCAAACAAACAGAGACCTCTAGACATCTTTTTTTGTATTCAGTAGCTTTCTTTTGAAAAGAAAGCAGTGTCATGCTCCTCAGACTCCTTCTTTCAGCGCTTCCATCCTTTTTCTCCCCCAACCCCTGCCATGGCATAGCACGCTTATATGGGGTCTTTGCATTAGGGGTTATTGTTATTATGGTCGTAGTATAGCTACAATCCAGCAGACAGATGTATCTTGAGTTTTAACATTTGAATCCCGCTCATTGTAAAGTTGGCATCCTTGCAAAAACTAGATTGTGAACTCAGATTCTTATGGTACAGCAAAGCCCACTGTTATCTCCCTGCAGCTCTTTAAAAATTGCGTATTTTCCAGAGCACGATCATTGTTCAGGCACTTTCAACTCTCATCTTTTGCTAAGTATCATTTTCCCTTCAAAATCCTTGTAACTGCTACTTTCCAGCAGTAATAAACACAGTTCTTTCAGGTAACAGCTGCCTTGCAATTTGACACTGTTCAGAAAACTATTAAAATGACTGCAACAGAAAGGTATCTTAAAATGAAGCTCATCTCCAACAGACTCTGAAACTACATGAGCTTTTGAATGTAAGTGTATGAAGCTCATTTTCTTCGTAACACTTGAAGCTGAGGAGTTACCTCAACTGACCCAGCAACGAGTAAAATGCCAAGCTGAATTGGACATGCAGAGCCAGCACAGAGCGTGCAAAACAGCAAGGGTAGCACACAGCACTTGAGAGAAAAACTTTGGAGGTTTGTTTTAGTTTCAGTTTTTGTGGGATTTTTTTTCTGTGTTTTGTTTTGGTTTTTTTGAGTTGCAAACAGTGACAATATTGCTTTAAGCTTCTAAAACACAATAGCAGATCAGCATTGGGTGAAACAGGATGCCTGTCACACCATTTTTGTTTTCAAGGACTATTTAAGAAAAGACTGAAGTGTCCACAGATCCACAGTGTTTCAGGCCCCATTTCACTCCAGCACTACTGCAACAGTAACACTGCTACATATGTTTGCAACTCCACATTAACATTAACGAGCACACCAAATATATCACTCCCCCTTTTTTAAATTATGACTGAGACATACAAACGAGGTGTGAAAAGAAGCTTGTTTCTTTAACACCTGTGAAGTACAAGCAAGCAAGCAATGCAGCATATATTGTCACATTCAAATGCCTCAACTTTAGTACAACTCCTAGACACGCAAATTTTTCCGGCATCCTTCTATGCCTGATGGTAGGTATGGGGAGTTTAAATAAATATGGATTCAGCCACACTTCTGCTGAAGAACACTTGGAAAATAAACTAAAAAAGTCATGTTCTCAAATACAAACATGTTTTTGCACTGATTAGTCTACAAGATAAGACTCTCTTTTTCTCACGGGTCAGGGTGAGTTTGAAACAAGACCAGCTCTTAAAAGACAGGGCTGCTGTCCTGTGACACAATTTTCTACATCCCAACGTAATACAAATCAGAACTCCCACTGCAAATAACAGGGGAGAAAGGACTGTATGGTTGCATAACACTACTCACCTCATCCACAGATGCCAGATTATAGTAGCATCCGTCACCTTGTCTATGCTTGCATAAAGCATCAAGGTTGAGGCAGGTGCCTCCTTCATTCTCCATCTAGTTTACAAACAAAAGCTTTACAAATCAAGTTTTGTCTTTTTATTTCTATCAAGGACTAACAGATGACCCAGCACTTACAGCACTAGAAACGTGTATTCAACATGAGACATGGTTAAAACCTAAGTGCCTCAGCTTATCGTTCAACCCAGAGACTGAGTAGCCTCGATCAAGTACTCAGTATCCCTCCTTTTTCACTTCTAGAACTGTGCAACTATCACTATCTAATCCAAATAAAAGAGACATCTCCCCAGGAATGTTCCTATAATTATGGCAACATGCAATTAAGCACAAAATAGTTGTCAGGCTTTGAAAAAGCGAAACAAAAGGCTCTGGTTCACAAGGCTCCAGGAAATGCCCCAACTGTTTCCAAGACCACCATTTTTATTCTTTTCCCACCAGACACTAAACCAGATACAATCTGGGATTAACTTAATAAACAGTAATTCTTCAGGAGATGCTAAAATGATGACTAAAAAGAGAGAGAAAAAAAGAGAAAAGTAAAAGTACTTGCTCAACTGCATGCATCTTCTGTCTTCTATGTCTTTTTGAGTTATGGGGTTTTTTTGCAAAACACGGTAGAAGCAGTCCACATTGCTCTTTAATTTTTGCCAAGTTTCAGACTGATTAAGCATTGGCAAAGTTCTGCAGAGACAGGCTAGCAATAAATCGAAGGTTGGTATGTTTTTGTCTTGAGGTACATTGAGACATCCTTCTGTTTCTAACAGATTCTCTGTCACTGGTGTGGTGTATTCTTGCTCCCATCCCAGCTGAGATCATGTACCACACACACAGTAGTATGCCAAAATGCCTCTCTATCAGTAGGAACAGAAGAGCACTGTAACATATTATTCATACAAGATATTATTAAAAAATAATTTCAAAAATCTATTTGTTACATTCCTCCTCCCCTCTTACTTGCTGGTTACCTAGCTGCCAAAATCACTACATTTCAAATGCAGACATCAACCTCACCATGAATATCAACTAACATCTTCTGACTGAACTAAAATTTAAAATGACAGTTCCAGGCAAACAAGTGAGCAAAACTCATGAGGGCATAATTTATTAACACTGTAAAATGGACCACTGATAAATTTTTTCCTCTAGTAATGACAGAGTTGGCCCCTAATCAGATATATGCACACTACAGGGCATTACGGGATCACTCTAATTCTGACAGCTGATTCAGGTTTTCACATTTGCTTCAGATCTTAACTAAAAATCAGGCAAAATATTAAAAAAAACCATATTCTAAGGTAACAGTGACAAATTACATCCTAAAATATATTCAAAGGATGCCCTGTCCCCCACAACTATGAAAAATCCCTTTATAGAAGTTCATAGTGGCAGAGAAATATAAGGCTGCATGTGATATTAAGGCAGAAACTAATGACTTTTGTTGTCCTAAAAGCAGATCTATTTAGAAACATTTGTTTAATTTAATGTTAAAACTTTGAGAACTAGGGTTTCACAGCCTCAAGAGGCAACCTATTAAGAGTGCTTAGCTGTCATCAAAGTTACATGGTTTTACTTTGGAAAACTAAACCTTCTCTTGACAGCCTCAAACATTATGAAATATTTTTTTTCTGCCTATAAGCAGCCTTTTCAAAAATTTGAATGCTACCCTATATTTTCCTTTCTATACTAAACAAAACTTTATCCAACAAGCTTCTTCTGTCCAGTTATTTTATGCTATGCATTTCCTGACTTGATTTGCCATTCTAAAATTATCTGTACTGATCTCCCTCTTAATGGTTCTGGGATCTTGCTTCCAGCTTACCGAATTTAATCTCATTTCCATAATGCTTGCAGTCCAGCTTGAAGTTCATGGGCTTTGTTGTCTGTAGGACAAGGTTAATGTAGCCAGGACGGGGCATGGCCAAGACCCAGAGGTTATTCTATACCACTGAATATCATTGTTGGAGATGGGGAAGGGAGACTCTTCACCAGACAAGGGGCTCCTTTCAGCCAACTAAGCATGGCACTGGTCCCAAGCTGGAGGGAGTGGTGGAGGTGTTGTAGAGCTTTGCAGTGAGCATTTTTGCACGTGAATCACTCACCTCTCCTGTATGCTTTTGTTATTAATGTTGTTACTGTTACTGCTTGTTGTCTTTTCTCGATGCCATTTCCAAGAAACTGTTCTCATCTCAACCTATAATCTTTGGTTTTCAAGCCTCCAATTCTCCTCTCTGGCCCACCTCACAGGAGAGGCGGGGAGAAACTTCTGTATTATGCGGATGGTCAAAGACTGGAACAACTTGCCCAGAGAGGGTATGGAGCCTCCATCCTTGGAGATATGCAAACATGACTGGATACAGCTTTGAGCAACCTGTTCTGGGTGGTCCTGCTTGATCAGGGGGCTGCACCAGACCATATCCTGAAGTGCCTGCCTGCCTCAACTATCCTGTGATCATGTGATTACGTTCAACTGCATCCTACCACATCCTACCATCTGTCAGTTGATAACCCCACCAGATTCAGCCTTCACCAGACAACCATCACCATTCATCTGTTTGCAGTCATCTACAAAGTAATTATTTCATATATTCTATAAATCTTCAAACTGTTTCTGAGAGTCACATATGATTCTCATCAAAGCCTTAATGAAGTTGAGAAGAAATGCGTGGATTGTTCTTCCATCCCAGCTGAGCTTTACTGTCACCACATCACTTTATCTAAAGCAGTTGTTTCATAAAATCCATTTCACAAGTTCACTATATTTCATCGTTACATTTGTTTTTGTCCTCAATATGTAACTAACTAGAAGACTTAGAGTCTATGAGTTTTATTACAAAATTGTCATAAAATGCACAGCTTAGACTTACTCATGACCACTTGCTTTTGAAGTTATGTGTCTGAGCATCTTTCAAGCTGCCAGATTTGTTTGACTGGTCTGCAATCACAAGGTCTTAATTCTTTCTCTCTTTTAAGAATATATTCTTTACGTGCTCTCTTCTGGGATCTCACTTGTCCTTTATGGCTTTTACAAGGTCAGGGACTTGAAACTGCTTCAATTAGTTGCTTGGGTAGAACAGAATCAACTCCACCCTAAGCTTACAAACCTGAACACTTCTAACTTACAGAATTGTTTCTTAACCTGTTCTTTTCTTTCTTTGCCCCATGTTCCTTCCACCTTGCTGTTAGCTTTGACAGTGCTATGTTGATCCCAATCAACCTTCTTCATAAAGACAGAACACAGGTATATTAATATTCCGGTTTCTTCTGTCATCCATTATTTTCCTCTCCTTTAGTTTCTCATAGTCTCCATTAAATAACAGTCTTACAGATTGCTTCATCTCTCTCTACTCAGAGAAGCTTTTTGCTATTTACAAAACCTTATTTTATTGTGCATTACATTTCTTACTATTTGCAGCTCCGCAGTTCATAATTTCACAGAATCACAGAATTAACTAGGTTAGAAAAGACCTGTGAGATTATTGAGTCCAACCTTTGACCTAATACCACCCTGTCAACCAGACCTTGTGGCACCAAGCGCCACATCCAGTCTCTTCTTAAATATCTCCGAGGACAGTGACTGCACCATTCCAGTGCCCCATCGCTCCCCCTGTACAGTACTTCTTCCTGATGTCTAACCTAAACCTCCCATGGCACAGTTTAAGACTGTGCCCTCTTGTCCTACTGCTGGTTGCCTGGGAGAAGAGATCGACACCCTCCTGGCTACAACCTCCTTTCAGGGAGCTGTAGAGAGTGATGAGGTCTCCCCTGAGCCTCCTCTTCTCCAGGCTAAACAACCCCAGCTCCCTCAGCTACTCCTCCTAAGACTTGTGCTCCAGTCCCTTCACCATCCTTGCTGCCCTTCTCTGGACACGTTTGAGCATCTCAACATCTTTCTTAAAGTGAGGGGCCCAGAACTGGACACAGTACTCAAGGTGCAGCCTAACCAGTGCCAAGTACAGGGAAAGAATCAGTTCCCTAGTCCTGCTGGCCACACTATTCCTGATACAGGCCACCTGTGCACACTGCTGGCTCATGTTCACCCTGCTGTCAGTCAGTACTCCCAGATCCCTCTTCTGCCTGGTCACTCTCCAGCCACTCTGTCCCCAGCCTGTAGCACTGCATGGGGTTGTTTTGACAAAGCACAGGACCCGGCACTTGGTCTTGTTGAACCTCATATTGTTGGCTGTGGCCCATCTATCCAGCCTGTCCAGGTTGCTCTGCAGAGCCCTCCTCCCCTCCAGCAGATTGACACTCCCACCCCCAACTCGGTGTCATTCGTTCAGCATGCTTTTGATGGTCTTTCTTCTGTAATAACCATAGCGCCGAAAGAGTCTGAAAACATTTCTCCCTATCCTCTCCATGCTCATGTTCAGATACTTCCCTCTCGAGTCAGACAACAATACCAGATTAAATCACATTTTACCTGCAGAGAGAAACTGCTAAATGATATCAGGTTTTTAATATTCTTTTGTAACTGTATTTTAAAGCTGCAATAAACAAATCAGTCAGCGAGCCATCAGCCAAGCAATACGCCCATGTTCACAACCTTTCTTTACCTAATGATAATTACAGACTGTACTACAGACAACCTTTAATAAACAACATCAGGTTCAGAAGGAAGACATCTGTAGGGACCTTTCTGTTGCCATGGAAATATCTTCAGGCCAAGCTGTCTTTAGCTCCACACACTACCTCCGTATTAACCTATCATTACGCATTTTTTGGGGTGTTAGTACAAATTACGGACTAACCCCAGCTGGATTATTATTAATGATGATTATGTCTGACTTTAAGAGATTGTAAAGGAGAAGAAGTCACAAATGCTACAAAAAAGTGTAAATTCCTGGACTTCTCAAACAAACTTCAGAATATTTGCCTGATACTGCATGGCTTCTATTCCATGGAGTCCTGAGTGTTTGCAGCTTGCATCAGCAGCTGGGGTCAGTCAGGGCTCCCAGTAATCACTAATGCACTTTCTGAAGGCCAGTGAGCAATTCACAACTAAATTGTTTACACATCATAATGAAAGTCTAGATGAAACCAAAGTTGTGCCAGCTTAAAATATTAAACAGATAATTACTTTTTGAGACTATGTTATTAACACAGTAGCAATCATGAACAGAATAAATAGCAATAACAAAAAGCATAGAACACATTAGCAATAGGCACTATAAATGTGTACAACAGACACTTTCACATGAAGGGCCTTTTGCTTTGAAGGATCCCAAAACATTTTGCAACTATGTACATATGTAGCGCTGCTGAAACAGAACCATCTCAAAGGGCAGACAATACATGCAATTTGCAAACAGCACACAGCATAGCAGGGACATCTTTAACACCCACATAGAATAAACAGGATCTCAGTTTTTAAGATCTCATCCAAAACACACTCTCAGACCTAAGCGTGTGGTATACAATTTACTTATTTCATATAAATGAAGAAATTAACCTCTTCTAAGATATGGTCTCGAGAAGAGTGAGGGATCCAAGCTTGAAAGTTAGATTGTTCATAATTAAAAACAGCATCTTGACTGCTTCTCTAAAATGACAAAGGACATAACTGAAAATGTTCCTTACTCTATCATACTGTCAATAACTTTTAAACACAAAATCATTAGGAAGCTTTCTCTACAGATTTCAATTGCAACACTTAATTTTTGTCAACAAGATGATAGACTTTTGAAGATAATCGCCTGCCAAAGAAGCACAGGCAATCTCTTAAGTGTAAATTGAATGACATAACTTGAAACTCATGAAAAATAGAGAGAACTCCAGGAAATGCAAAACTAAGGCTGCTGGTGCTTACCTAGTATGAACTGCATATGTTAGCATAAAGGCAGTAATTGGAGTTTCTCAGATAAAGGAAATAATAAAAAATTTTCTATAATAGTTTTTTATATATATTTTTCTAATACCATGTAAATTCAAAATGAAAAAGAAAGTATTTCCATCAGGCTGTCCAGAGTGTTAACAGCAATTTACAGTTCTATTTTTGAACTGCCGAGTCACATAAACCTGTGGAAATCTATCCACAGATACCAGAAAACCTGTGTTTGTTGCTCAAAAGTAACAGTGAGTTCAGTCAACAATTTAAAATATCTGTTTTCATAATAAAATATGAGATTTTCTTTTTTCAAACATTTTTCTTTTGTTTCTGCTTGATTTTATTCCATCCAATTAAAAAAAAAAAAAACCTCTTCTAGTGAGTAAAATTTTTTATGCAAACTGTAAAATTATAAACACAGACAACAGTCTTTCAGGCTTAAAATCTTCACAGAATAACAACAAATGGCCTAGCTAACTGGTCTTTCTGAGAGCAGCATTTGTACGACTCCAGTAAAAACTGACATTAAAACCTGATGCCACAAGAAGTAGCAACCCCACCTCCATCCTGCTCCCAACTTGCCTCCTCTCTCATGCTGCCAATAGGGACTTGCACAGCAGCATCAGGGAACTGGTGAATTGAAAATCAGCTCTTCCTCCCAAAAAATTATTCATTTTTATTGTATATCCATTTCTCAACCTGGTGCTATCTATCAGTAACCCACCGGGATCAGCAGGATCGTGCATGGACAACTTCATTGTACCATTGTCCCTAGATGTCTTTCCCGTGTGTTTAATTTACGTGACTGCATGCCACCAGTTGTGCAAAGCTCTCCATTTGTTCAGTGTCCATGATGAACAGCCACCAGTGAATGAGACAACAGGTCATACTTGTTATTCCATTGTAACGAGCAACTGCTTGATGCTGATTCCTCTGAAGATGCGCTTAACCACATTAAGTAATATTAAAGCTTTCTTATTCATGTCATAGAAGACACAATCTGAGTTCAAGGGTTACTGAATGTACTACTATACACTGTTGGAAGATGAGACTCCGCAGTATAGAGGACTCGGCCTCTCCACGAGCTCCACTTTTGCTCCCAGCAGGGTACAGGAGAATGTGCCACTTGTCCCTTCAGCCTTCCTCTACAGAAGTCCTTCCCCACATGAAAATGCCACAGGGATGAGGCTCCATGGATGTGAAAAACACACCCACCAAACTAAAAGCAGATGGGACAGTAAAGCCAATGATAAACTGTGAGTGGAAGAAAAGGAGGCCCACGCTTCAGAAGCTGAAGATGTTAAAAACAAACAGCTGTTTAATTTAACCTGTATTACATCCAAATGATTCCTGATGAACAGCAGGAACAACGAACAGGTCAGAAAAGTAGCGTAATGTTTTAATTAAAAGACACTAAGATCTCTGTAGATTCTAATTTCAATATAGCTCTAATTAAGAACAAAGATAGAGCAATAAACAATCTAGCACTATTTAGCTGTACAACAGACGGTCTCTGGTAGCATCACTGGCTTTGCAAACAATATATCTGCAAAGAATAATGCACATATTTAGAGAAGTAACCAATAAACTCACTAGCACTCTCCATATATACAACATATAATCCTGTTATTTCTGAGGGATTTTTTTTTTACATTTCAAAGTAAACACACAAAATAACTTTTTTTTTATAAAATATACTTTCCATCCAACCAAACTCAGAATCAATGAAAAAGTGTAAGTAGGTAATGGCCAAAACACCACATGCACAGAGGCTTACACGGCCTAGGCAAGAGGGCTTCACACTCAGCAGCACCATGCCAAGAAAGAACTTGCCACTTGACATACAGAAGTTGCTTAAGTGAGAAGACCAATGCTAATTAAATCAAGAGATGAGTACTAAAGGTCATGTTACTTAATAGGCAGTATTCTTGACCCTTTAAAGAACACTGAACAAATGGCATTTCTGTTTTTTAAGTCGCATTTCAGAGACTTTCCTTGTATTTGTTATATCAGATGTCCATCTTCGGAGACTTGCAGAACAAATTTGCAATACTGAGTGACAAGGTAGTAACACAAAATGCACATAGGAAAACTAATCTCTACTGTGTATTGCAACAATGACCCATAAGATGGACTTACATGTAAATGTAGCTATTCTGATAGCAATGGGTTATACTGCAGCAGCTCTCTTGGGAAATAAAACATTTCCTTCAAGAAGATGCCAGGTTAGGGTGTAAAACATGTAACACATTCTTTTAAATGCTGCATGGAAAACAGACATGGGTAAAATGGTAAAGATCTCCTGTCTTTCAAAAATTGAATTTCATTTACATCAAGGATTTTCCTGTTTTGAGCAGTGGCAGGGGGGAGTGCTAACATTTTGTTTCAAGTTAACCACAACCTAAAGCATGAAAACTCGTTGTAGATCTGTATTTTATATATATCATGAATGACAACGCAAATGTGATCCCTTGTCTGAGAACATCAGTTCAAACATGTTGGGCATGTTATCACATATGAGAAATACGAAGGGAGGGAGCAAAATAAAATACCACCTCACAACTGAACAAATCCAACATGCAAATCCGGCGTATTGCTCTGGTCCTCTTCTCTAGCTTCAGATGAGTATTTGACACCTTAATCTGTGCTAGTCATCCACATACACAATCTACCCAGTGGTGAAAAATCAGAGAGCCGGAGGATACTGGTCTTGCCCATCCTAGAGACGAAGGATGATTAGCTGAGACACTGCTATTTAACATTTTAATATCTAACTTACTGAAGAGGAATCCTGAACCAGGTATTTAAAAAGTATGTTAGCACTGAAAAAAAACAGAAGGCAAAAAAAGGCTACAAGGATGACCTGAAAAATGAATATTCTAGGATATACAAAGCAGATAATATGCTTTGGTCTTGGAAAATAATGACTGAAGTCCTACGACAAATATCAAAATCCCAGTTGACATGGAAACTGTTCATGACATAAGAACAAAGCAATTGGCAGACAGGAGCTATAAAGTAATTAAAAATAAGTAGACTACATTTACCACCACATTGCCACAGGAGTTCTGGAAATCAGAAGGATAAATGAGTTAAAAGATATATTCAGCAGATTTACTGGGAAGAGTTCATTAGCAGCTATTACACACAATGGTTTGACTACAGCAACGGGCTTAAAATCACCTAAAAACAGCTGACTGTTCTAAGTTATGTCCAAGGAAGGATCACACAACATGGACCTTTTTCATCTGCTCTGTTTTCCTCCTGCTGGAGATACCCTGCTGGACTGTGTGGCCAAATGGACCTTTGGCTTGACTTGCCATGGTGGTTATGGCGATTCTGAATAAATTAGGCCACTACTGCTGTCACCTCAATCCACACAACTAGACTCGAACCATAAACTGCTTTAATGCACAGTATGTTTCTCCACATGTCCACATAACAAACGTTAATTGTCAACTTAGCTCCTTGAGTGGATACTACCACTCAAAATGTCATGCCATGTACTCAGTCAGATGCCATTTGGATACAAGTCTAATGAATAAGTTGTAAAGAATTTACAAAAGAGCTGCACCTGCATTTAAGAAAAGCAGTGAAATAGACAGTATAGATGACTAGATTTTGAGCATGATTTTTAGACTGAGGAAACATGATACAGGGGTCAGTGCAACACAGTAAAGATGAAACTACACAGATGAAAAACTAGTTTTCCCATTATAGACACAAAGTTCATTTGAACATCATCTAGTGTAGCACTCATCTCACTCCCCAAAAAGAGCATAAACAAAAATACCTGAGTTTTGCAAAAGGCAGACTTCTTGTTCTTATCAGGGTACAATGGAAGGAGTTGCTTTCCATCTAATAATTCCTTACTGACTTAGAGGCTGGTTAGCCCAGATAAACTCTCTTCCATACGTTCTTCCCTGACAAATGAACTCAGATAAGGTACTCCAGCTAACATCTGACCAGATTAAGATGTTCAGGGCATTCATGACAGGAGTGCTTTCCTTGGCCCAGCAGAGCCCAACCTTCTTTTTTCTTCCTCTCTTCAAGCTTATGAGAATGATAAGTTCTTTTACTTCCTCAAGGTCAGGCTTGAAGTGTTGGGTAGCAGTGAACTGAATGATTTACTGGGGAGGAGGCACACTCAGAATTCAAAATTAGACTGAGACTTTAACTGAAGCTGGACCATAGTGATTACATTTATCTGTATCTCATCTGAAGAGCATTTTTTTTTTGAAAGCTCCAGTTTAGGCACTTAATGCACAGTGCAAACTCATAAGTGAATTTAAGAAACATCTCTATAAATACATAAAGTGCTATGGATGAACAAAATACTGAGAACAAGAAATGGATAATGAGAAAAGTCTTATTCATACTGAAAACTGTGGATGCAGCAAATTCTTCCAAAGCTTTATGCTGCATGGAGCAGTAACAATGTTCATGCAATAACAGTATTATCCATATTGAACGCTGCATGTTAAATGGTGATCTTATCAAGTACCTTCTACTATTTGCCAATGACCTTCATTTTTTAAGCTACTCCACTGGAACTACGTTCTGTCCAAGTTAAAACATTGCAATTTCATGTTTGGTGCACACTTCTAGGTTATGAAGCTCTTTATACAAAAATGGGGAGTTTATTGATTTCAAGTTCTTTTTTCCAGATACGTATTAAGATTACAGAATCACAGATGGATAACATTGGAAAGGACCACAGCAGTGGTCCAACCTCCCTGCTCAAGCAGGGTCATCCTAGATGGCACATGGCACAGGATTGTGTCCAGACAGTTCTTGAATTTAATTAACATTTTACTATTCCTCTGTAATAATGCTCTCAAAAAATAAACCTATGACTGTAGACAAAACAGAATTATGTCATGGGCTGTATCTTGAACTGCGCAGTCTCCTGCTTTTCTACAGACAGCAGTAACCAATGGTTCACTACCCTCAGAAGAGAGGGCATATATTGTATGGAGTTTGTCCTCTAGGTCAGTAAGGAAAGGGATCAGTCTTTATGTTTCCTCAGTGTAAACTTCCAAGTCATCTGCTATGGGGCTTTTCCATCAAGTTTTATAGAAGCAAACAGAAGCCAGGAGGAGAAACCATTCCCACTTACAAAGTCTCACTATCTCACAGATGAACATATCCCATCTATGGAATATACTGAAGCAAACATGATGTAGGATCAAGCTTCCCTCCTTGAAATTACTGTATTTGAAACTACATGAAACAAAAGACCTTGCTGCTGCTCCTGGAAATGTCATGGGGCAATCAGCAGGACGACAAAATAAAGAACAATAATCTCACACCATTGTTTGAATTCAGTCATGCCAGGACAATCTGTTTCATATGAGATAATGATGCAATAAACTTTAAGATCTCTGCCACTGCATTTGTAATTTTGTCTTGGATTTTTTTCGCATTACATGCTTCCAAGATTTCTAGGATGCAGATGCATCACCCTCATAAAGTCCTTGATTCTTATGAGGCTCAAAAGGGTGATATACACCACTACCAGAAACAGCACAGGATACACGGAAGTGCTATAAAGGATGAGCTTCAGACACAGTGTTGCGCACTGTTTGAGAAGCGCTGCTCTTTTGCATGTGTGATCCCTCACGCTCAGAAGAACAGCTTGACAAACAAAAAAAAAAAAAACAAAACAACAGAAGCAGATTCTATCAGAAAAAATACAGTTGCAGGGAAATCTCCATATCACACTAATGGCAGCTCCATAATTTCATGTAATGTCACTTAGCTGTCTTTTGCTGGAGTAAAAATGCCTTCCCTGTTCAGTCACTTAGCACTTGCAAACGGCACGGCAGAGCCTAAATGGCAGGTTTTATCCACATGGCATGACTAAAAGCACGATCCATGAATTAGGGTAGCACATATACAAGGACATATTGTCACTCTTCCCGTTCCCGGCATACCCCTTCTGCTTTGAGTCTGTTTTGGCATTTGCTTGACTCCTGAAAAAGACAAAACTTTGTTGAGGGATTTTTTTCCCCTACCCTGGCTACTTTTTTGTCAGATTGCTAAGTGAGCTGGTTCACCTTAACAATTCCAGGGGTACCAGCATCACTTCAGGGATGGTGGTTGAGGAGGTGGGGAAGGAAGGAAGTGGGAGAGGAAAAAAATGCAACAACCTCTTCCAGTGCCTGACTTAGCCTCCACTACAACTAATGGCTAAATTACTACTACAAGGAGTATTAGATCTTGTTAAGAATGGTTAGTACAGCAGTCTTGTGCTTCGCCAGTTTGCTAAAGCAAGTTCTTATTCTGCCCCAAAAAAGTAGAGGTCATCAACTAAAACAACAGCACAGAAAGTGGAGGTTTGCGTGTAAGGAACACAAAAACAGGGAATCGAGAGGAGTCAGCAGGGCAGCGCAAGCCACTTGCATAAGGTGCACAGCACAGCTGTTTGTTCCAGGCCAAGTTGGATGGGGCTTTGAGGAACCGTTTCTAGTGGAAGGTGTCCCTGATCATGGCAGGGGGGCTGGAATAATGATCTTTAAAGGTCCCTTCTAACTCAAAACATACTATGATTCTATGACACCTGACCATGCTAGGGCTCAGCAGTAGCCCACCTGCAGCAGCTCAGAACTCAAAAGGGGCAAATTTAACCAGAGATATTCCCTATAACACATTTAGCTTCTGATCCCAGAGGTGGCTCATACCTTAAGTGTATAAACCCTAATGGTAGGAGTACTGATCTAAACACAGATCATAGTCCAAGCTGAATCTTGCTTTAAGGGCGCGGGAGGTAACACAATGCAACTGTCTTGCACTACTAATTCTTTCTGCAATGCACAAGATTAAAAAAATCAACATTTCAGATAAAGTTTCAATGTTTTTTTTACTTTTTCCTTCTTTTTTAAATTCAGAAGGTTTTACAGAGCTATGGACTAAATGCGAACAGTACTTGTCCAATTTTCAGGGGACATGGCTACCCAGGGTTTAGAAATTCTTAAAAAATTCCAGTTCTCTGCAGAATTTTGACATTGTGTTAGAAGAGACAGTGAAGACAAAAATTAAATACTCTTGTCACCGTGATTTGAGGGAGCGCCCAAAACAGCAACTAGGGGAGACAGACTTGTGAAACCCCCACTTGGCTTTCACAGCTGCTTGAGAAACGATCCATACAAGGCTCAGGTCAGCTGCAGGCTGAGGACTAGTACCCATCACCACACCACAGGCAAGCACTTCCCAGATTAGCAGATGGGCACAGCAGGGTCTGGTACAGCATGTCAGGAAGCTCCAACAGACAGATTGCCAGTGCAGGATTTATAGGGGGGGATGGTGAAGGTTGATTATCAAAAATATAACCTTTTGGGTTTTCATAGGGCATGTTTTTCTCTTGAAGTTCCCATTCAGCAGTTATTCATTACCGTTTTCCTTCTGGTACAGGAATTACTTGGTTGGCATGGTAACATATTCCCACCATGAATTTCTATCCCTCTGCTCCTTTCAGCTCCCAAGGACTGAGAGCAGCACTGGCCTCTCTTCATCCTTTCATGCCATTACTGCCTATACTCTACTCCTTCACATGGGCTTTTAATTAAATTTCATCTTGCATCCATAGGGGGTGCACAGTCACCCTGCTCTCCGGCAAACACATTCTGCACCAGAGCTGGGGACTGAGATGGGGTTCAGGAACACACACTCAGTGTAAACAGCAACCCCTAAACACACAGGAGAAATGGTCAGTGCTCAATTACTGACCTACATCATGAATGCTTCAGATGGAAAAATTCCTGTTTGGAGAAAAAGATTTTTCATTTAGTTTAAAATGAGTAAGTTGAATCCATGTAATGTTATGACAAAATTTTTAAACAGAAAGTTAGCATAGCACATGCTCCAACTATATTTGCTGATGTAATTTGCACTCATCATTAATGGATAAGAACAATAACATTTACCTTTTAGGAGATTATATGGCTCTAAAAGTCATTTAAATGAAAGCAAAGAAAATACTAAAAAGTCAGGGCGCACAATAAACAATAAACCGTGTCTCATACACACTTCATCCCTGCATTTGATATGAATAAAATTAGTCCATAAAGAATATTTAAAATTCACTACTTCACAAAAACATTTCTTGTTGTAGTATATATTGGAAATTAGTTTCATTAATAGTAGAGTTTAAATAAAACTAAGAACAGGCATCACACCTAATATTAATCTTTCTTAAAAGGCAGGGACATTTAACATAATTGATTTCTTGTCTTTTAAATACTTCTAGAGATTACAGTAGTAGTTTCTATAGATTTAAGGTTCCTGCGTGGTACCCCAGCCCTGAATTGGTGCCATGACAAGGTAACAGAACTCCTTCTGTTCTTAGAAACTAAGTAGATATTTACATTCACTGCTGAACGCTTAATATTCAGTACCTTTCAAGAACAAGCCTACAGTGTGCTTTACACTGTTGACCAGGTATTTCATACTCTGCATATGTGACTTGGATATTAGGAAAAATTTCTTCACTGAAACTGTTTAAGCATTGGAAGAGGCTCCCCAGAGAAGTGGTGCAGCCACCGTTCCAGCAAGTGTTCAATAAACAAATAGACGTGGTACTTTGCGATGTGGTTTAGTGCACTTGGTGGTATTAAGTCGAAGACTAGACTCAATCTTGGAGGCCCTTTCCAATCTCAATGACTCTGATTTTATGAGACCTCGAGCACCATTTTGTTTCTTTTCAACTTGGGGTTTGCAGACAGGAAGTTGCAAATACCACTTTAAGGGAAGCTGCAAGTGTTTCTCCATAATTCATTTAAAGGTACCAAATGTCTAGATAAGGAAGCTATTTTATTGTCCAGCCTTTAATAAATATTTGATCCTTTTCTGACGACATTAAGGTCAAAATCTATGCAGTGAAATTATGATGAAACTCAAGGGGTCTCCTTTTTAGGCTAGAAGCACTTACGGAATTTTAACCTTAGAATAAACTAATGTTTGGGTATTCAATGCTAACAACTTACATACTGACTTTATGTTAGCAGCTGTCTTAAACTTCCTCTTTATCCCATCAATACTACGCAGGGTTATTCAGGAAAACAAAAATTAAGCTTATTTCATGTTCCAGACAAGCCATTCAGCTTGCATCCATTCACGAAAACTAATATGTAAAGTAACACACGATACAAATTCAAGATTCAACAAGTCAAACTAAAATTATTTTCCAAGAGTAGATATAAGTAATGCCTGCCCACTGTGGAATTTTTTTTTTAGTTTTAATATGTAAAAATGAATACTATTCAGAAGCCAACTGGAATATTTTGGCGGCTATTCTATTTCTATATGCTATTTTAGAAGTTTTCTAACATGAAAATCAATAATCTTTTTCATTCCAGGTTTGCACAGCATGTTTTAACCTCCAGAACACACAGAACTGTGGATGTTACAGATCTAACACTTTAATCAGTTTAAACCTACAAATGAATCTGGATCTTTGAAATAACCTGAATTTAGAGAAAAGAACTCTTTTCCCGGTTTAGATCACATCCTTGCACACATACAGACTGGCACAACCAACAGAAGAGTTAACAGTGGACAGTTTTCCCAAACTGATGTTCTGCCATAAAAATCACAGCCCAGACCACTACTACTTCCACAGGGGACGGTTTTTTGTTGAAAGCTGTCAGTAACGTTAATACTTTATCTTGCTCCCAGATTGGTGTCATCTGCAAACTTACTAAAGATGGACTCCATCCCCTTGTCCAGATCATCAGTAAAGATATTGAACAGAACTGGTCCCAACACTGAACCCTGGGGGATCACACTAGTGACCAGTGGCCAACTATACGCAGCACCACTCACCACCACTCTCTGAGCTCGGTTATCCAGCCAGTTCTTAACCCAGTGCAGAGTAAAGCTGTCCAAGCCACGAGCCATCAGTTTCACCAGGAGTTTACTATGGGAGACAGTATCAAAAGCTTTGCTAAAATCCAGGTACACTACATCGACAGTTTTTTCCTCATCAGCCAGGTGAGTTACCTGATCATAAAAGGAATTTCGGTTGGTCAGGCAAGACCTTCCCCTCCTAAATCCATGCTGACTGGATTTGATCTCCCTTATTATCCTGCAGGTGCAGCATGATTGCCCTTAATATGATTTGTTCCATAATTTTGCCTGAAACCAAGGTCAGGCTAACAGGTCTATAATTCCCTAGATCCTCTTTCTGGCCCTTCTTGTAGATGGGTATCACATTGGCCAACTTCCAGTCATCTAGGACCTCTCCAGTAAGCCAAGACTGTTGATAAATGATGGAGAGTGGCTTCGTGAGCCCATCTGCCAAATCACTCATCACCCTAGGACGGATCCCATCAGGTCCCACAGAATTATGAGGATCTCAGCAGATCAGTAGGTCTCTAACATCTTCCTCCTGGCTTACAGGCCATTAAGAAGTGCTGCCCAAATACCCGCCAGCATGCCCGGAAGCTTCCCGAATAGAGGTGGCTTCCTGCCGCTTGCCAGCGATTTAAGTTTTCAGGGAACTAAGCAGGATCCCATGGGATGCACCTCTAAAAGGGTCAAAGAACACAGGAGAACAGGAAGATCTTTAAGAGCGTCAAAGTGTAAGACTAGTGTATGTAGCCACCCAGAAATGCAAGAAGCATCAGGAGACCAGTCTGGCAGACGCGAAACACATGATGGAGGCTCCAATACAAAAAGGCAGTATAGCAGAAGCAGCAAGCAAATGATGAACACAGAAATATCTGCTGGGGTTTGAGGGGTGCTGGGTCTTTTGGGGGG
>VXBA01005295.1:0-41427 GCA_013399895.1 Serilophus lunatus | reverse complement strand
TGAGAGGGGGAGGGTGGGTAAGGGGTGCCCACTTGCCGTGTCTGTGTAAAATCCTGTTTTTCCTTAAGAAGGGAAAGGGGACTGGGATCTTGGTGCCTGTAAACCTGCAAAGTTCCATCACCATTGTTCCCTATGTCCCAGATCGGGACTGGGAACGGCAGTGGCGAGACAGTACAGCAAACGAAACCGGCGCTGGTTCCGAGCGGAGCCAAGCAGAGACCTGCTGGGGGTGTTCCTCTCTTCCCGGTCCCAGCGAGTGGCTGTTCACAGGGCTGCCACCGCAGTGGTGGCTCCAGCGGTGGCGAGAGGGCACAGGAACAAAGCCACGGCGAGGCTGTGGCTAGCCTGGCGCTGCATGCAGGGCCACACTGAGCAGCAGCTCCCAACTCGGAGGCGGCTCCGGCAGCGGCTCCGGCCATGACCGGTGCACGGCAGTGGTGATTCACGGATGGCGCCAGGTGGCCCTGGGGCCAGCAGAGCTGCGTATGGTGCATGGTGCCACCGCAGTCCCGGCACGGGCTGCTGCACTGCCGGCGCAGTCCCAGTGCGGTGGGCAGCGTGGCATTGGAGTGCACGGCCCCGCACCACCATCAGGGGGCCAGCAGGGTGACCCCAGTCCCAGTGCAGGCGGCAGCCCCAAGAGCATGGCTGCAGAAGCACCTTGGCGGCCCTGCTGTCCTGGGGCTCCCTCCTGCGGGGGATCCCTGAGGGCAGCAGCAGCAGTCACTCCGGGGCGTCCCCGGAGTACCCATGGCCAGTAAAGATGGCGCCTCAAAGCCCTGAACACACGGTCTTTGGCGGGAACCGCCATTTTGCCTGGAGTGAAGACCTCGGAAGAGAGGCGGAGCCCAGCTCCACTGGCCAATGAGGAGACAGCTTGGCTGGGAAGACGACAGCAAGATTTGTGCAAGACTTGGAGGGCTTAAAAAGCTGAGCATGGAAGTCCTCCCTCTTTTCAGCTTCCTGTCCAGTGGCGGAGCACACGGCACCTCTCCTCCCGGGTCACAGACCATGCGGCGTGACTCCACCTGTTCTCCTCGGCACCGGAGCGAAGTCCAGCTTGATAGCAAGTAGTAACGTCCCAAAGGTGTCCCGGGAGGGGCGTCGCTTTTCACTTCTTTTGTGTTTTGCAGAAAACCCAGAGGGCCAGGAGTGACACCATCAGAGAGGGAAGGAGAGAGACGGCTTCCCTACTCCTCCCTCTGTTTTCTCGGCTAGTCACCTAGCTTGAGAAGCAGTTTGGGGGGGGGGTTTGTTGGGTTTTTTTCCTTTTTCCCCTTTTTTTGTTTTCTGCGTGTCCAGTGTTTCTCTGTGTAAAATTTTAAGTTCCCATAAGTTGCTCCTTTTTCCCTAGTTGAACCCCAAGTAATAAACTGTTCCCCTGCTGCTAATTTTGTTCAGTTTTCGGTCATCATTGTTGCGCACACCTCTTAATGATAGAGGTGGGTTCAAAACTGCTACAATATCACACAGGTATGCACCAAAAATTCCCTGTTCCACAGTGCAAAACAGAAGCTCTCAACTGATTTTTTTCATTAGTTTACACCTTCCTGTTCACAAACAGATGTTAAGAATTAAAACAACATGATCACCACGGAAATCCAGAAAAGTGAACAAGAAAACATTGGGAGCCACCAGGAACCCAGTACTTAAGAACTAACGTGCCAGAATATGGCCAGTCTATATCAAAACCATCTATCCGGCAAACAGCTACCAAAGACAGTGAAAAGTGTTGTGGAAGGGCACCTGCAGTATTAAAAACATAACCCTGACACGAGAGGGTGATGCTACTGTCTTCCAAGGACAAACTGACATGACTGCTACAGAATTTCCAGGAACTCACCTACCGCAATGACGTAAGGTGCATATATAGCATCACAGAAAAGTTCAAAGCTGAAGTCAGTCTTGGTATTGATCTCCAGCGTGTATTATAGAAGTAGGAAATAAGCCACAAATGCCAACAGAAACCAAGGGGGCACGATATATGTGACATCTGTGTGGCTGGTGTTCCCCCCGAGAACAAGGGGAATGGATGCATTTGGAGGACACAAGGCTGGGGAAGCTGATCTGACATCTTTCCATGAACAAGCCTCGCGCTTAGGAAGACCACCTCTGCCCCGCCCATTGCATTCCCAGTGCCTCTCCTCTTCCTTATTCCCTGCCCAGCCCCATGAGCCGAGACTTACCACCCTCATCTGCTTGGGCACCACCCTTGGGCAACCTGTGCAGGCAGAGGAGGACAAACACCATCTTTTGTTGCTGATGGCTTTTTTTGCCTGTGGTTCCTATGGTTTTCTCAGGTGTTTAAGTGATGCAACTAAGCAATAAAAACATCTGTAAAAGGATGCCTGAAAGTAGATGTCCCCTAAACAATGGCTTACTAAATACTCATCCTCCCAGTGTGGAACGGGTGGAAGGGGGAGAGATTATGAAGAAAGGGAATTTAAAAAATAAACAAAAAATCAAAATAATAGAAACCTTAAAGTAATTTATGTAAGGGCTCATCTCCAATTTCCTGTTTTCTCAGGAAGAACTAAGGAAAAAAACCAATGATGCTAAAAAGTATATACAGCTCTTTCAGTACTTCCCCAGCAGGATACAGAACAAGAGTAGACATTAAAGAAGACTATTTGTAAGACAACCTCCAATAGAAAAGCTAACAGAACACCAACAAGTGAAAACTAGAAGGAATCCTTTCTCATAACAAACAACAAGAATTAAAATAATTTTCCTACAATCATTAACATAAGGTCACTTGTCTCATACTGTTGAAGTGTCCCACGACACTGTAAATTACTGAGTTATACTGGTTTATGCTTATTTTTCTTAGGCTAGATGACACAAAATAAAAATATAAAAACAATGTACATTTACACAATACTTCTCACTTCTGAGTCTCCTTAAAGAAATAAAGTATAGCAATTACTCAACTGAGAACCATGAATATAGAAGCTTTCACTTCACCCTGAGCCAAAACAAAGAAGAAGGCCAAGAGCCCAGTCACTTGCATTTCTCTTCCACTCTGAACATACCAACGTACCCTACTGAATAAGATACGGACTGTCATAATGAACTGACTACTCACCTATGAGTAGAACAAGATGAAACAATGATTAACTTTTCTCCTAGTGAAATAATTTAAAGATTTTGTGATTCACAATTATTTCACAGAGATGTTTCAAAGAAAAACATTTTAAATAAGGGACTCTGAACTACAAAGACATAATGATAGATGGAGGTAAATGTGAGGCCATTCAAAGTAGCTTTCTTGTCAATAAAAGCAAGATTACCTAACTCACCCTCCTTGATTTCTTAATAGGAACAGAGGGACTATGCTTGCAGTCTATTGAATTTCACTGCCATTGCAACATGAATTGAACTTCAGATGCCCAATCAGGTAAGTCACCAGATAAGCAGAGCGACTGCTTTTCACGTGCCAATAATTGTTTTGCACGAAGTCTAGAATGCGCATTACTGTATCTTACAACTGCACTGCACGGTGACAAGAAGCAACAGACACCTGTGATGAGTTTCAAGGCAGAAGTGCAACAGGATTTTAGAATGCAGTGCTGTGCACCAGCTGATACATGGCATGCTCTGAGCTTCCATGATTTCCATGACTACAGCATTAATACCTTTCTAGCAGGATGCATAATAGCAAAAATCCATACCTCCCTAGTTCCTCAATTATTATTACAAACTCAACCAAAATTACAGTTAAACTGTGAATACTGGATTCCTCAAAGAAAATGAACACAGAGCACACAGAAGAGTCATTGAAACTGGGGGTATTAGGAAGAATTACATCAATTGTAGATATCTGGGTAGTTGAAATGTTTGATTTTTTGTTTTGTCACATTTTCAACTATTTCCTTAGTGCAGTAACGGAAATGTTGACCTTTCCCATCTTTATAAAGGAATCAATTTTCAACCCAAAATGCGGGTTTAGAAATTGACAGTAATCGACAGATATACAGTTGCTTGCTTTTCTTTATGCCTAGTTTCTCAGCTTAATAAACCTTCCAGGAGATTCCCATCATAAACTCTGGTGTAGCAGAGGAAGCTGAGAGGTCATACATCATCAAAAAAGCAGACTGACTTGAAAGTGAGCTCACAAAATAATTGACTGGGGATAGAAGGCAACCAAACTGTAATCTCATGATGCACTTCAGCACTATGCTTAAATCAAACGGTCAACTTTCTTTCTCCCAAAGCCAACATTGTTTCTTCAGTCCATATAAGCACATAAAACTTATCAATTCATGTATTTAGCATAGGATATATTGTGTAACTGTAATTTTTCTACAGAATTGTAACTATATTAAGCTATGTTAATTTCTGGGTAATATCACACATTCTCTTTGAAACTTTCTCTAGTCTTCTCAATGAAATAGTATCCTTTTCTTCTACCAAATACATGCTCATAAAACCTAATTTTCTAGTAAGTGAAATCATCTTCTTGCTGCCCTTGTTATCACTATAGATACAAGAAAACTCTTTTGTGCATGACACTGTTGGCTGCTTGGAGTAAAGTTCTTCATCTGCCTCACTCCTTTACACTCGCTGTTCAATTCCTAATAGCCACAAGCGCTATTTTCTGAAGATGGCCATTAAAACAGTGTCTAGGCTTCCGATTAATTAAACCAAGATACCCAGAGACCACCCTTTACAGGTACAGTGCCTCACACAATTAATTCCACACGCACAACTGAAAATGTCCCTGTTTCTACCATATATACAACAAATTATACTAGACAGCACAAGGAGCACATTCCCTGCTGTGCTCTGTAACAGTCAACTTAGCTGCCTAGGAAAGGAAAGCAATGAAAGACAGTGGTCAGTAAATTAAGTCTCTGAGGAACTGGAATCCTTTTCTTAGTGTGAATTTCAGACAGCATCATACATCTTACAAACCACCTGCATTTTCTCAGAGCAATCTTGGTTAATTTGGCAAAAAGACTGCTTGGCAAGTGTGCTGACTGAGATGGTTAAGGTATCATTTCCCATTAGTCTTAAATCTATTACCTTTGTATTGCACTTTTGGGTCTGAACCGTGGAGAGGAAAACAAACAAAAAAACGCAGAACAAATAAGGAAGCCACACCAACAACCGTGATAGAACTCCTTGGCTCTCTACACAAGAGTTGACTTCAAAAGGAGTTAGGAACATGTGAAACACTGAAAATACTCAGTGTTTAGCAATGTAGAAGTACAGAGACATGCCTGAAATAGGCAGTTTTGGTCCCGGCAGTAGTAAAGATGTCTCAGGATAAAATTTCAGATACAGTTCACCAATTACAAGGCTTTGACAAAAGCAGCAGTCACAATCTTCTTCCCATTCTTCCCCTCTCCACAGAGTAGAGAATTTCCATTATTTCCTAAAAGTGTGACTCTCAGGACAACTACAGCCATTTCCTTTCTGCTTTCAGGTTAGGTTTTTCTTGGATCAGTGATTGCTTGACCCTACTCTTCCCCATGTCACCGAGTCAGTGGCAACAGGTTCCAGCAGGAAGACCAGGATGACATCAAAATTGTAGAAGTTGGCTACCTTTTATTCTTCATGCAAGCTTCCCCCAGCATGAAACAGCGCCAGTATTTATCAGCTCGTGATGTTTCACTTAATCCAACTGACATAACTGTGGTGCACCCTTCTGGGAAATGTCTTGCAGCCTTCTAGGCTGCAACCAGAACCTTTCAGCAATGCTTGGGAAACGTAGCTGTACGTCCTTAGGCATGTCTCACACAGCTTTGCATCATGCCCTGTAGGTTATATCCTTATAGGTTTTGGGATCAGATCTTAATCTCTTTCAGAAGAATGTCCTATATATATGGCACTGTAAAGCAACTAATAACGAATTGTACTGGCCTCAATAACACTCCTTGAGTGTCGCCTATTGCAAGCGAGAAGGGCTTTCTTCGAAGAAGAAATTGATACATGTGCACTGTCTACAAGTCGTTTGTTTCCTCAAATCAGTCATGCTAAACATTTAGAAATGCAGAAAAAAATTACTTGAATGAAGCAGAGATTCACAAATTACAAGAGCCAATAGAAGTGCTCTTTGTTCTACTAATACAAAGAAAGTACATAAGCTGAATGAATCACTGCAAAACAGTTCCCCACAGTCATGTAGCAAGCCTTACTATTAAGACTGAATTTGAATAGGGTTTTTTTTAAATCTTTAAAAATAAAACAGATTTATGTCATTATTACCCAGGGTGAGGTAGAACATGTTTATATAGATAACAACATACAGATGAATGGCATTTTTGAGATACAAGACAATAAGATAATTGGCTACAGATGAAAGACACAAGAAACAATATTGCCTTGTTAAAGGGTTTTGTCATTTTAGCCATTTCTTTTCATAATTCAGTCATGATGAAGGATTGGAGACAGATCGCAAAGAACTAGAAAAATAATTCATACTAAGATATAAAATGTTCCACTAATGATTTGAGAGGACAAAATGCAGGCAAAGGAACAGATGAGACTCCAGATATGGAAACAAAAAGACTTATGAAAATTAGCAGATCATTATGCTCTGTATTTGAAGATTAATTGTGGGACATAAGTCCCGTATTTATATCTCCTTTCAACAAAAGCTTGTGGTCCCATTCGACAAATACTTGAGAAAGTGCAACTTTACACATCTAAGTCGGACACATTTAGCAGTTTTTAGAAAACAGGCCAAATCTGCCAATGACCAAGACCTTTCGGACTTCACACAGAAGCCAGTCAACACTATCCACTCTAACTTCTTGACAGTAGCCACTGGCCAATAAATACACTGTCCAGTCTTTATTACCGTTTAGATTAATCCAACTTCCATATATTTTTACAACAAGAAGTATTATTTCTCAAGATAGTTTTTGGCACAGGCAAAAAAATTACTTTTTTTTTTCCCCAGCTGAAGTACCCTACCTTCAGCTTCATGGGGTGTGACCACCTTCTTCACATCCTTTTCTGAAGCTGGTAACTGACAGACAAAGATTTTACTGCAGACTGCAGACCAACAGATCTAAAGCTGTAGGTCACTGGAGGATACTAAATGATAAGCAAATTCACATTTCTAAAGTAATTCTACCAATTTATTAGCAATGCTAGCTCCTGTTCCACAGTAGGGAAGATAATAACGAAGCCTTGTTAAAGGGCAATGTGATATCTTTTATGTAATGTCTTTTTTTCATTTGTGATAAAGTCGTTAAAGCAGCACTGTCTCTTCTTGAAGCATCAAACAATAGTCTGCATTAAATCCCCTGTGCAAAATTAAGGACAGTAGTTCACTGGAAAAAATAAGCATCTGTTCTGGCTAATGCTGATGGCCTTCTAAAAATCATTAAAC
Source organism: Serilophus lunatus (assembly GCA_013399895.1). Taxonomy (NCBI): domain Eukaryota; kingdom Metazoa; phylum Chordata; class Aves; order Passeriformes; family Eurylaimidae; genus Serilophus; species Serilophus lunatus. The sequence continues at coordinate 34,085 of VXBA01005295.1, read as the reverse complement.
TATTCTAAATGGGTGATGATAAAAAAATACAGAACTGTTTTAACTTTTTCCAATGCAAAGAGAAAATCCATTCCCCTTGTAAACACTTCTTTGTTCCAAATCTGCCTAGTAACCTTTATCTCACAAGTCATGTGTCCCTTATGGAATGCCTAAATACCATTCTCCCACAATGATCTAACTTGAACTCAGTGTCTTTTAAATCTGGGTTGGTAAAGGTTTGTTTTTACTGCATCGACACAGGCTGCAGTTCCAGAGTCCTGCCCACCTCTTCTCTAGTCACAGGCTCCAAAGACCGAGTGCATGGGGCACAGCTGAAATGTCAGCTCCAATTTTCTTTTAGTCTACACTAGCAACTGGGCTGCTTTGCAGCAGGAGCAGCTTGAACAGTTTCATTCTCCCAGGGCTACCCTAAAATCTCCGCTGGATTACACTTTCTTTGTTCATTTATTCCTTCTGCTGTTATTACATTTTAAATCCACCTGATCTAGATATGTAACACTTGTGCAGTATAAGGACTGAGATACTACTACTTAAGGAACTTAAAAACTTTTCATGGGTATCCATTCAGGTTTGGACACAGAGCACCCAAACACAGTGAAAGACACAGATTAATAGTGATACAAACTAAAATACCTCGTAATAAGAAAGTTAAAGTTCCTGGAGGTCATGAACCTTATATACTACTTAACCTCTCTTGTAAAAAGACTGAAGACTCCAATAAGAAAATCAGAAATATAATAGATTGATTGCCTGGCTTTGCATCCAAATAGAGCAGAAAATACCAGTCTCTGCTTAATTATTTGCTTTATCTTAATTCTAACCTACAGCATGGGTGACTTCTACTACCACTGTACATAGAGAGGAGACAATGCCTGGTGAAGACCAGGTTACTCAGAGCATCCCAGGGAAGATGAATTTCTGGTTAATGAAATGCACACTGTCAGATGGTGCTATTTCACCACAACTATATGCCACAAAAGGTAAGTGAATAACTTAAGGTTAAAAGCTGATGTTTATACAAAATCTTTTTTTTTCCCCCACCTATTGTGCTTCTATTTTGGTGGAATAAGTGTCAAATGGAATGTTCCTTCTTTCTGAGGTGTTTTTTTTTTATTTCTATGTTGTTCACTTTTTGCAGTGATCCAAGATTGCTAAGCAGGGGTATTTTCTATTGCTTGAGTTACTTGGTTCATGAGTTACTGGTTCACAAACTATAAGGAGCCACATGGATTTCAAAAACAGACTTTTAATAAAGTCCTAGGATAAACACATTATTTAATCACTAAACTCATCAATTTATGAAAAAGATTTATGAAATAAATTGAAATTTTGGAGCAAAAATGGATTCAGACCATGTGATTATGTCACAGGCTGAAGTAATCCACCGAGTCAGCAAGGTACACATAACATCATTATCTCAATTACAGTTTGAAGGAGGGATTTAGGGCATTTCACTCATCTCCTTGTGGTTTTGAAGCCAAACTCAACTCCACCAACTCCCCCTCTTTTTCAGCAATCCAGTGCTGGCATCAAGTGACTCTTGAGAAAATCTTCACACCTTTGCCTTGCCAACAGCAGTAATGCACAGGAACAGGAAGGCAGTGAGATGCACTGGCACCCAAGTGGAATTTGACCCAGCCCCAGCCTGATGTCCCTCCAGGTGCGCAGACTTGTCTCTACGCTATCACTGCCTAGGGTACGAATAGATCATCTGCTGCTGGGTGCTCTCTAATAAAAAGAATCATAGAATCAGCAGGGTTGGAAAATGACTCCAAGATCATCCAGTCCAACCTCTGACAGCACCAAGTATACAACACTCAGTCATTTCTTCAACACTTTCAGGAATGGTGACACTGCCACTTCCCTGGATAGCCCATTCCAACACTTAACATTCCTTCCAGTGAAGAATTCTTCCTGAAGTTCAATCAGGACCTTCCCTGGCACAGGTTGAGGCTATGTCCTCTCGTCCTGTCTCTGGTTGCCTGGGAGAAGAGATCAATCCCCACTTCACTTTAACTTTCTTTCAGGTAGTTGTAGAGCATGATAAGGTCTCCACCGAGTATCCTTTTCTCCAGGTTAAACAACCACAGCTCCCTCAGCTGTTCCTCCTATGACTTACTATCTAGACCGCTTCACCAGTCTGTTGCCATTCTTCAGACACACTCCAGCACCACAACCTCTATGCCTTTCTTGAAGTGAGGGGCCCAGAACTGAACACAGTAGTAGAGGTATGCCCTCACCAGTGCTGAGGCTGCAAGTGCCAGGACAGTGGGAAGGACCAGTTGGGTGTCCCACACAGTCCTGCCTGCATGCATGGCCAAACAATATCCAAATTCCCCTAGCAAGGTCCTGTCTGTAAATCTCACCTCGGAGCTCATGAGCCACAAGGAACAGCTACAGAGAAAACACCTTCTCTGGCTGACATATTCACATGCCCTGCAGGAAGGTGTTCAATATGCTTACATCCCAATATCCCTGGAACCCACAATCAATTTCATCTTAATTTCAATAAAGTTTTGCAGTAATTGCCTTGTAAACATCCATCACCATTAACATAGATGACTCACCAAGACCAGGCTGTTTAGCTATCACATGTAGCAGCCTCCTACACTGAAACAGCAAATTGAGGAACAAGCTCTCTCTCTTCATCACACATTGTATAGTTTGGTCAGCAAAGGGTTAAACATGATCCTCACACAGCACCAGAATGAGTTTTTCTGCTGTCAATGGAATGGGCCAAAAGCTGATGCTGGATAGTTGGATTAAAAAATGAGGTTCATGCCCTCCAAAGCACAAAACTACTAGCGTAGCTGTGGGAGGTTCTTATCATGATCAACTTGAAAATCAAGAAGATGCTTGTTTGAAATACGGGCTCGGACTTAAACAGAAGGCAATTCACAGCGGTCCCATAGCCCTTCTGAGATTATATCATCCAAAACCTTCATTAGCAAGACATGACAACTTGGTGCTCTCTAGTCTGATAGTTCAGCGCTCACCATCCTGGTTGAGGGTCGCCGGTGCTGCTATTGCTTTCACGCCACAACTGACACAGCCTTCACGATACCCCAACCACAGATGAAACTGTTTTTTCATAATCCTTAAGCTGTATCTCCCTTTTTCACTTGCAGCAAACCTAGAGTCAACAGCAGATACCAAGCAGGAACAGTAAAAAATCCAGACGTCTTCCTAAAGGTTATGGAAAAGTTCGCCTGGTGTTGAGAATCCTAAGTGATGAAGCTTTGGCCACTACATTCAGAAGACTCGAAACACTGTCTTAGTTCACAAGTTTCCAAAGTAGAAGTCACATCTCCCTGTATGCACATATGCTGAGACGGAGGCACAACTCTAGGGACTCTGGGCACTAGAAACAACACAGACGGACTCCACAATTTCAAATACAGTATCAAATACAGTATCACACTATCAGCAAGGCTGGAAGAGACCTTAAAGATCATCAAGTCCAACCCATAATCTAACAGCCCATCAGCTAAATTATGGCACCAAGTGTCTCATCCAGCCTACTCTTGAACACATTCAGGGTTGGTGACTCCACCACCTCCCTGGGCAGCCCATTCCCATGGTGGATCACCTTTTCAGTGAAGAATTTCTTCCTAATATCAAGTCTGAACTTCCTCTGATGGAGCTTCAGACTGTGTCCTCTTGTTCTGTCACCAGTTGCCTGAGAGAAGAGACTGACCCCCGCCTGACTACAACCTCCTTTCAGGTAGTTACAGACAGCACTAAGGTCACCCCTGAGCCTCCTCTTCTCCAGGCTGAACAACCCCAGCTCCCTCAGCCGCTCCTCATAGGGCTTGTGCTCCAGCCTCTTCACCATCCTTGTTGCCCTTCTCTGAACACTTTCCAATAACTCAACAACTTTCTTAAACTGAGGGGCCCAGAACTGGACACAGTACTCAAGGTGAGGCCTAACCAGTGCCGAGTACAGGGGAAGGATAACTTCCTTAGCCCTGCTTGCCACACCATTCCTGATGCAAGCCAGGATGCCGTTGGCCTTTTTGGCTTCCTGGGCACACTGCTGACTCATGTCAAGTCTCCCACCCACCAGCACTCCCAAGTCTCTCTCTGCCTGCCCACTCTCCAGCCACTCCGACCCCAGCTTATAGCTCTGCATGGGGTTATTGTGACCAAAGTGTAAGACCCGACACTTGGACTTGTTGAATCTCATCCCATTGGACTCTGCCCATCTCTCCAGTCTGTCCAGATCCCTCTGCAGGGTGCTCATACCCCCTGAATTACACTTTAGTTCCCACTCCATACTTCCCAGTTACGATATTCATTTTCCCAAAGAGCTCCACATGCCGATTTTGTAATCACATCCTTCAAACACTTGTCCCTGTTAGGTATACCAACATCTACGTATTCAAAACAGTCTCTGAAACACATGCTAAACATCTGTTTCAACCAGATCTCTTTAGAGTTTAAGCTGTTTGCTGGAAAACTGCCATTCTAATGGCCAGCTCCTCTGTTAGTGAACCGGAGAATTCATTTTGTGTTTATTGATTGTTCTCTAATGAAGAGTCATAAAGGTGCCAGAGACTCTTGACCAGACACTACTTAATTAGTACCAAAGTGCATAAAATCCCAAATCCAATGGCTCAGTCACTGGAAAAAAGTGACATCATTTTCTACTAATACAGAAGTCCATAAAATTTTATTAAAGAATTCTAAGGAAATTTAAAAAGTATATAAATTATTCATTTTCTTTCAGTTCCTAAGATATCAAATTCTTCTTCCAGAATTAAACCACACTTTGCTAAATGAAATGTTCTTCATAAAGGACACAGCAATAAATATCATCCACAGAATTTATTTTAAACTAAACAAAGGGAATTACCAATGAAACTTTTGTCTTCTGAACACCAGAGAAACTTTTATTACATGCAGAGACATGATGCAAAACATCCAGAAGATATTAAAAATTATCTCTAATGGATCTCCCTTTTCATCGTGTCTCATACAATAGGTTAAATTTTTATGTTCCCTCAAACTGTGATGCATTTGAGTATTTTCTGACAGTACTTGACCTCAAGAAGGCAGAGGCAAGCAAAAACTTGAAAATGTCAAGTTTTTTGTCTCAAACTTAAAGCCTCAAAAATACCCTGAATAACTGTTATTTCCTTGCAAGTGTTTCAAATTAAATCATCTTGAAAGTTAATTCCCTTTCTTCCATGTAACTTAAATTCTCAAATAGCTGAGGAAATAGCAGGAAAGGAAAAAGCCAACTAACAGAAGGAGGCAAAAGCCCATCCCTACATGGCAATAGTATTGCTGCGTCTATTAGGCTGCTTGTTGAAGGCACCTGCCTTCAGACTAGTAAGGTGGCTTGGATTCTTTGGTGTAGCATACATGTACACAAGGAAACAAATTTTCACAATAAAATCAATTAAATACACACAGTTTCACAGTAATCTACAATCACTGATTAAGTATTAATACTTATGCAAGAAAATACCCTTCTGTTTTCCTAAGAACTATCACTCCAACGCAAAGTTCTGCAAAAAAATTCAAAATTCTATTCAGGATCTGTCCAGTATTCAGCAGTTGACATGACTGCAGTTTTAACCATCTGAATCTTCTAGTCCTCTTATCTTAATGATAAACAAGTATGTTTCACCAGAAAGGGAGCAGGTTTGCACAAACAGAAAATGGAGCAGGACAAACATACAGAAGATGAAACAATCACAGTAAGGCAAATATCCCAAGAAGGCAAAACAGCAAACATACATACANCAGCTATCCCAGATAACTTCAGTAAGTTTTCTGCAGATTTTTGTTCTAGATGCTCACCAGTACATCTCCCAGGAAAACAAGCTCCAGAACAGTGGAAATAAAGAAAAACATAGAAAAGAAAATGGGACGGACAGCTGAGCACAGAGAAGCCGGGGAAAGGTCACCAGAATGAGGTCACACAAAGCTCTGCTTACCCCTTGCTCAGATTCCAGCAGCTCTGTTTTGACTCTGACTGCCGGCATCCCATCAAGCATTAACATTCTGTTCTCAAAGGTGCTGATGTCCTAAGGCAGAAAAGAATAAGGTTAATTAAAAAAACCACAAATAATTAAGAAAATCTTGTTTTAATTCACTAGCTGTGATACTGTCCAAGTAAGTTTCTTTTAGTGGAAACAAAGTTGACAAAGATGTAATAGTCATTTCAAAGAGGAGCTGCCAAGGTACTACTTCTGCTAAAATAGTAAATTATACCTTAAAAGACAACTAAGCAAGAAAGGGAAAATCACCTCTAATTGCTATTTTGTAATCTGAAATTAATCACCACATGCACATACACAAATTCCTTGCTTCAGAACTGGAAAGGAGAGCAGTGACGTAAAACAGTTCAAGTTTTTCAGATTATACTTCGGAATAGTTGATTTCAATCAAATCATTTGTACTTCTGTACTACCTACAGAAAGCATATGCCTGTGCTCAGAGAAGTTACAGTGAAGTCCTGTACATACACATAAATTAACAAACATCTACAACTCCTCATATTACTTATCATTCATTGTCTTATAAAGTTATCAGCATTTGTCAGTGAAAACCTCCACGCACTCACCCCTCACGCAAGAGAAAGACATGCCCTGTCCATTCGTAATGGGCATTACATGCTGAGAGCTTCAAGCTGAAGAAAGATTTGCAGAACTGTGCTTCCCACAATCAGCATCCCAGCTGTACAAGTCTCTCCTGCTGCTGCTGCTGGAGCAGCTTATGGAGACATACAAAACAACCCCTTGTGCCTTCAGTTCAAACACTACCTCAACCTGAGTCAATATTCTACTCCAGCCAGGGCTCAATGCTGGTGTTTGAAAGCAAGTGCCTTCAGCTGCCATTGAGTCTGGACAACACAGAGAGACTAAGAGCCATTTTATCCTTCAACCTAGAATCTGACCTTACAAATCCAGACACCTTGGGTCAGTGGTACAGAAACACAGGGATGTCACAGCTAGTTTTCAAATAGTGAAGCTAGAGCACATACCTCTTAAAAGTGACTCATTCACAGTCAGTTATTTACATGCGGCCTCTGTCTGGAAGTTAGCACTCCAGACTAGAAACTCACCTCTGCTCAGTAACTACACTAACGGAAAAAAAACTTTCCCTGTGTTTCACAGGTAGCAGATCTGCTCAGCACTCTGCGGCGCTATTATTCATAAGGAATATGTTCATAGCCCTGTTCCTTATCATGGTTCCTTCAGAGCAATTTTAAGGAAAATGGTCTGTCCTAATGGAGCTTCCAAAATACATTTTAAAAACTTAAATTACTTTAAACATTTTCTTTTTTCTGATTGATACACCTCATCGCAGGACTTTAATTTTCAGGGACATAAATATTGCAAAACTTGTTTCTTTTTTGTATACACCCTTATTGTAATTGAAATAACATGTTGAAAAGCAGGCAAACTGATACGCCCATGCTCCAACTCGCTGGCACAAGCAGAGCAAATGAGCTGTTTTAAATCCCTATTGCCCTCACTTTGAACCCTGTGTGTTACAGAACACGGAGCTGTGGTTTGATACTACAGGGCAGGCTGGCACTTGATGGTGAAGCAGATAAGCAAATGCAATCTCTGTTTTTTTCCTTTAAAAGTAGATTTAGATAATTCACAAAAAGCTCTAAATGCTTAAGCTATAAAATTTCAGATCAAACAAGTAATTTCCAGTGGAATACCTCTGCATTCCAATGTGTGAATGAAGTCCAGTCAAGCTATTGAGATGTCTCAGTCCATGCTATGCTGCTGCTGTGTATCTACTGTACTTTTTAAGCTTGACACAACAGGAAGAAGAAAAATAAAAGTTCTTTCTACGTCTTCTGAGCAAATTATTCTGCGCAGCTTGATCTTTTTTCAGTGTTTGAGGCATGAGATGGAAAAAAAGCGAGAGGGTTTCCAATGCCATGAAAAAGCCAGATGAAATTGGTCCTGGCTTTACATTCTTCTTCCCAGCAAGGGCAGTGCACTGTTTACTTATTAGCATCAGATCTCAGGTGTCACCGAGCTCCATCAGTTTGGTTGTGGTTTGGGGTGGAGAAGGCAGGACCCGGCATGGCATTCCTTGTTTCCCCCAGTATCTATTCTGCAAGCAGAGAGGTCCCTCTCCTTTCTTGATTTATATGCAGCACAGTTGAGTTTTACAGCAAGAGTAGGAACACACCATCATGAATTACCCCTTAGGCTGTTTAGCTCACAGACAAAGAAGGATGAGCTGATACTGCCTGTGTCCCTGAGGAAGTCTTACCCACCCGAGCGAAGGGACGAGGCCAGCTTACACAGGAGGCACAAGAAGAAGGAGGGGGGAAGACAGAGTGTCACGGAGGAAAGGCAGGTTTAATGAACTGTTAGAATCTGATTAGAGGCTAATGTCCCTTTTAGTGCTTTGTACCAATTTACAGCTGATATACTTGAACCATTTTTCCCCACCGGCTGCGATAAACTCATTAGTTTTAAAAATGCAAGCTAACCAGCGCCTTTGAAGTTTAAAGCTGATAAATCATGAAAACCTGACTGGTTCATTTACCATTTAACACATTTACATTTAACTAAATTTTCATAGTGTTTGCGTCCCCTTTTGTTCCCTAAAAGTCTTATTTCTTAAAAGCAGCCTTTTGAGTGCTGGTCTGAAAAGCAAATGCTCTTGCTGTGAACAGCTCTGGCTTTTAGGTAATTCATAATATAGAGTAGCAATAATCACAGAAGTAGATTCTTTCCAAACTATTTGATCCCTTCTGCATATCTAACTGGAACATTTATAACATCATGTGACACATCCTGGGGGATCCAGTCTGTGTGCTATACACAGGGATAACAAGTTCAGTGCAAGTTACCCAGAGAACTGATCTTTCCAAACTGCTTTCTCCTGATGTGATCTGTTTCACTACACAGTATATTCAAACCCATGCAGCAAATAGAATACAATTGCTAAGGTCTGCATACAATGGGCTGTCGCCTAGGGCAAAGGGCCTTGACTCATTCTCACAGGGGTTGGATGTATGAATTCAGTTCTCTTAGGAGTCTCCGAGGTCAGACAAGCAGATGGAGCATCCACACCTGAGTGAGGCCAAGCTACTCTAGTGCCTCACTTTAACCGATGCCACTCATGAGACCCACCAGCAAAGACTGGTGATACAACGCATTGAGTCAATGCATTATGCAGGCCACAGTCCTCTCCTGGCTCACTCAATCCTCCTCAGGAACTGTGATGGCTAACCTCCAACGCCCCAAATTGCCCAGATGAAGGCTACCTAAATTTGTATGACTGTCCTTTCTTCTCTATTCTCCCACCTCAACCCTCCAGGTGGACTCCAGTTACCTACTTAGGTAAAGCACATAGTAGACGTAGGTCCTAAACTGCGCATATAATCAAGCCAAACACAGCATGACCTTATCAAAACATCTGGTCTCCTAGATAAGTAATTTATCTTAAAAGAGATCACGCTCACTTTCTCAGTGTCATCCACTGAAGCCTTTCATTAATCACTTTCAGACATTTATTCCCTTGAAATATTAATTAAAAGCACAAATTGTATCCAAGTCCATATAGGCAACTCCTATTAGAGCAGTTGTTACAGAACACAGCTTAAAAGCTCTTCTTCAGAGAAGCAATGGCAATTTGTTTAATAACCAGTCTCTCCCCACTCCTAAAAGACCTACATTTTCAATACAGCACCACTACAACCATAACTAGCATTTTCTTAATGAGGATGATTTCCTGTTGTAACTTTTAATCAAATTTATCTTCAGCTACTTTAGAGGAAGAAAAAACCCCCAAACCTTGTTATCTCATCCTGATATACCCTTCCCTTTCCCCCAAGCACCCTTTAGTATTTAATTATGAATTACACTATTATGACATTTGGCTACATCCACAAGAAGAGCTAAGGTTTTGTAGCCAAGTTTTTAATTTGGCCAAGCCATACAATTTTGAAAATCATACTGAAAACTTTCAAAAATCATAAAGGAACCAACCTCCTGTCCTGCAACACCACCAAGGACACCCCTGAACCCCTTTCTTAATTTCTTCTAGGCACAAAATAATGAAAAACACACATCCTTATCTCACATCGCAGCTGTCTCTCCCACTCTGCAAGATTTTCACATCTAGCTGCTCAGTACTAAAGCAGGCCAAACTCCAGGTAACCTGAGGAAGAAAGGAGTCAGCTCAAGCTTCGGAGCATCAAGAGAACTCATATCTCACATTTCTTGCATGGATTGACAAACATTATGTTCCTTCCTCTTCTTGTTTCATTTCATGAACACCTTTCTTGAAGTGAGGTAAGGTGGATGATGCTAGCTACTGCTATCCCTAATGAAAGTTACAGACTTACTTAGTGATGCAGAAGAACTGCACACTGGCACGACAAAACCACTGATGGTTCTTTACAATGATGACCTATCACGTTCAACTAATAATTCAACACTTCACAACTCTGGTGGCTTGACCTTTGCTGCCTACCAGATGACCACAACTACTGTTACACTCCTCCTCCTCAACAGGATAGGAGAACAGAACATAGTAAAGCTTGGGGGTAAGATAAAGACAAAAAGATCACTTATGTGGTACTGGCACAGGCAAATTGGACTTGATTTGGGGAAAATTAATTCATTGCTGTATTGGGTTTTCTGTGGCCAGGTTTTGGTAGCAGGTAGAGGGCTATAGGGGAGGCTTCTTTGAGAAGCTGCTGGAAGCTTCTCCCAAGCCCAGCAGAGCCAATGCCAGCCGGCTGCAGGATGAACCCACCACTGGACAAGGCCAGGCCAATCAGGAGTAACGCCTCTGTGATAACATATTTAAGAAGGAAGGAAAAAAGTTCAGGGGTAGATGAGGATGGAAGCCAAAGAAGAGCAGAGTGAGAACATGTGAACAACAATGCAGACACCAAGGTCAGTGCAGAAGGAGGGGCAGGAGGTGCTCCAGGCATCACAGCTGAGGTTCCCCTGCGGCCCATGGTGAGGGCCATGGTGAAGCAGCTGTGCCCCTGCAGCCCATGGAGGACCACAGGAGTGCAGAGATCCATCTGCAGCCCGTGGAGGAGTCCAGAAGGAGCAGAAGGATGCCCAAAGGAGACTGTGACCCTGTGGGAGGCCCACATTGGAGTAGGGCCCCTAGCCCGTGAGGAGAGGAGCCCAGGCTGGAACAGGATTTCCTGGTAGGACTTGTGGGATGTGGGAGACCCACGCTGGAGCAGCCTGTGCCTGAAGGACTGCACCCTGTGGAAAAGTGACCCACGTGACAGCAGTGCCTGAAGAACTCTTGCCCATGGGATGGACTCACACTGGGGAGGTTTGTGAAGGACTGTCACTCATGGGAGGGACCCCATGGGAAGGACTCCTCTCTCTGAGCAGTGGCAGAAAGAAAAACAACTGACTGTAACCCACATTCCCCATCTCCCTGCACCGCTGGCGGGGAGGAGGTAGAACTTGGAAGGAGGTGGGATGGGGGGAAGGTGTCCTTAAGATTCATTTTACTTCTCAAGCTCTTATCCTGTTAGTTATAAATTCAATTAATATCCCCATCCGAAGTCTGTTTTGCCTGTGACAATGATCAGTAAGGGATCTCTTATGGTCCTTCACTCATGAAACCCTTCATGGCATTTTCTGTCCTCTGCTTGTTTGCAGAGGGGAGTGAGAAAACGGCTTTAGTGGGTACCTGGCATCCAGCCAGGCACCAACCACAACTGCCAACTGAGTTTGATGGTGAGAAACAAAGTCTAAACACCTCCACCCACCTCACCACTTCTTCCCAGGCCCAATTTCATTCCAACTCTTCCTTCATTTTTCTGTAGAAACTTAACTTGTAACATGACACACTTTCATTTTGAGAAATGCAGTATCAGCTAGGGCAAGAGCAGTCTCAAATTCAACATTCAAGCTATAGTAAAAAGTTTCAAGTGTAAGGGAGTATGTTTGAATAGCTAAGAGCAAAGAACAACCCTTATGCAGTCTTTTTGTCCCAAAGCTATGACATAAAACTTTCCCTTCCTCATCTTTTATTATTTTTGCACAAGTTTTCTGCATATGCAATGATTTCTTAATTCATCATCATACTCTTATTTTATGGCTCAGAAATCTGGAGTAATGTGTTATAACAATGTTCTTGACAGCCCACAAACACGACTGACAAACTCTTCCTTTTTTATACAGATATTAGAAAAATCAATGAACTAACCATGCAGTAACTTATGTCAGTTACATGCCTTACCAGTAAGATTACCTTGTTAATTTTTCTGAACATGTATACCTAAATTGTTATAACTGTCATCACACATTACTATACTGAAGTTATTAATCTGCAAAGAAAAAGACAGCATAATAAAACAGGGCAAAAATCTAAGTGATCCTCTCAAGGCAAAGTTTTTGAAAACATGACAGAACCTTTTAAGGATACAACTAGTTTTTCAAAGTGTGAAATTGTTTTTTCTCTTTGTTTCAAGAGATAAAAGAATGAAAGACTACCATCTCTTATCAACTATAACAATCTCCCTAGGGAGGGGCAGCCAAGGAGAATCACTCAGTTGTCTACTACTTCAGTTCCCTAAAGACCTTTATATACCATACAATGAGATTTGTTAGTCACGTCAAAGAAGTTCTCTCTAGGATGAAGCATACCAGCTAACATTGCCACAGTATGTATGAGAGCAGTTAATTCCAAAAAGCAGAGGAAATAACTATCCAATACAATGGAAGTATGTTGATGTGGCTAGAAGATAATCACTCAAGTGGGAGTTCTGCCAAAGAGTCAGGGCTAACAGCCCATGTCTCGCCATAAGATATTCATCATATCTAATTACATTTATAGCTGTGTGAAACATTCATAATGAAAGCGCAGATTCTAGTAGTTCTTCATTTTTCTCTAAACTTAAATTTTCAGTCAAATTCCCCAGAAAATATAGGCTGCATTTACTGATGCATCAAGGAAAGCCACAAGAATTTCTTGAGAAAAAAGTGAAGGGAAGCCTTAGACTTCATACTGTTTTCACATGAAACTGTGTAGAGTTGATTCGAGTTTGATCCAATTCAAAATGAAGTTCCTTTAATGAGAAGGGACAGAGACACGCATCAGCACGGCATCCAGGGAACAGGGAGGCACCAGAGCTCTAAGATTTCCAGGGACGGCTCCGAGTGTGGTCCCTTATTACAATTGTGGGTGCCAGGTAGAGTCCATACTTCAATAGCAGCTGTGACTTGATGCTATCAATGCCCAAGAGGCAGGTGCAAAGGTTGGCCTTCAGCTTACATTGTTTAGCTCAGAACTTAGTCAGGTGTATCAGACCACGTCCAGCTGCATCCCACTGCTACCAGTGCAAAGATGTACACATGTAACACAAGCTGCTTGAATTCCTAGCCCAGTGCCTAGATCTCTTGGAAGAAAATAATACCAATTTTGAAGATAGCGGACTTTCCAAGGTTATGAAGTACACAATCCCTAAGGACACAGATATGTTGCAATTTGCTGTATTTCTACAATCTGTCTCCAGGGAAGAAGTTCAAGTCCAGACAAATTCAATGAAGAGCACCAAGATGTCAAATTTTGCTGCTAAAGTCTTTTGGGTTAGTTTGGGTTTAAACTAGTTTTAGTGACTATAAATAGAACCAAAGAGATGTGGTCAGCTTCCAGGTGACAGAGGAGTGTCAAGTGCATTGGCAACTAGAGGCCAATATGCTATTCCTCAGACTCAGCAGGCAACCCTGTCAGCTTTGACAGCTTAAACTCTCCTCACATCAGCTCTGCTCTCCTGCCAGTTTTAGTTGTCTACAAAGAATTACCGATCATTCCTACAGTATGCTTTCCTTCTAATACAATATTCACAGAATATTTGAATTTTTGTGAATACCAATAGATTCAGTAAATATTTGTGGGTTTTCTTTACCTTACGCATAAAAGTCCTGCCTAACAAAAAAAGCCCAATCTCCCTTCCTCCCACACCCCCCCAAAAGATAACAGCAAAGGAGAGTCAAAGAAGAGCCATCATTTAGGCATGGCACATACTTAAGAAAGCATAAATATGCAAAAAACATGCTGTATATATTCATCTTTATGCTAGAATTATTTTTAAAAGGATCTTTTCATATCATGTGATGATATGCAATAGTAAAATAAACTCTTGACACTTTCTCCTTCACCTTTTTAAAGTACAGACAAGTAGTGAAGACTACTTTGAAGCAGAAATTCACAACTTTTTCACACAAAAGCCCCCCTAGAAATTAGGGTTAGCTTTATTAAGGGGGTTGCTGACTCACCTACTAAAATTGAGGGGGGGAAAAAGTACACAAACCGCTAGCAAGAACAGTTTCAGGTCAGGCTTTCATTGAAGAGGTCCCCTGTCCTTTACCTTTACAGAAAGCTAAAATCAAATACTAAGTCTCAGGTCACAAAGTATTTTTAAATAACCTCTGGTGCTAGAAGGGGTATGAGACAACAATAAAGCATCAGGGGAATCATTCTATCATCTGACAAAATTTTCCTGTATCTGTTAATTGTCTAAATTGTGAATATTTTGTATTTTCTGAGCAAATGAATATTGAATGGCATTACCCAGGAGCTTACCAGCAAATAGACAGTGACTAAAATTTTACTCTGAATTCTGACTGTATCTGCTCTGCTCAAAAAATTAGCTGCTGGAAGCATAGGGAGCTGGTTGGCACACTTTTCCCGCACCTGCCAGTGTGCAAAGTTTGCCTCCATAAAGACAGATACAACGCAGGCCTTGCATGCTGGAGAAGAATAAAGGGAATATTTAGTATGTAGCAGTAGCCACAGTTTAGTCCAGATTTCGTGTATGAGATGTTGTGTGGCAGGCCAAACACAGCTGCTCTCTGCCAAGAAGGGAAGATGCCACTTACAGGATGCCCTTGGCACCACCACTCCATGCAGTCCAAAGGGACTATCACCTCAGTGTCTTCAGCTCTGAGATAGCAAAGCTCCAGAGAGAGCAGTGAAGCAACTGCATAGGCCGTTTTTCATAGGTCTACCCATCATCACTTACTCCAGAAACACACTACAAACAATAATGTCTGCCCTGCTGCTGTACAACTGGCTAGTGGAATGCACCCAATCCTTCAGCTCAGGGAGGAAACTGTTGCTCCTCCAGGTGCATAAAGTAAGACAAATTGACTTTCAGGGACAAAAGCTGACTTTTATAAATCGTGGACACTACAAACTGTATCCTCAAAATAAGAGCAATGTAAGGCTATGTCGACATTAAATACTCGTAGTGCCTTCTAGCAGCTGAGACAAATGTTAAGCAACTGATACTGCTTCTACCCAGCAGAAGTGTTTCTAACTGATCTGGGAGCTCAAATATATAGGCAGAACAAAGCCAGCAAGGAAAGCCACCTTTTTTAACCACTAAAATTTAGGAATTTCACTTACGCCTTATTTTTACTTTGTTAAAAAGCAGTTTTTAAAAATTTGGGGGGTTTTTTACTGTTCATGACAGAGCAGTATATGGCACCCATTAAAGAACATCTTATTCCCAGAAGTCAGTTGCTTATTTCCACCTCAGCACTCGTGTGCAGCTGCACTCTCCAACATCGGGTACCTGAGGATGCTCCTACAAGGTGTGCAGACAGTCTCACAGAGCTTCAGAAACTGTCATGGTTCATGTACAAAGTCACAGATACGACAGCCAGTAAACGATGAAATCAAAAAGTGTTCTTCCAATGGCCCTATTTCAGCTGCTAGGAAGAGCGTGGCTGCAGCCTTTGCCTCAGAAGCACAGAGTCCCCATGCTAGCAAAAGCCCATAAAGATTGTTTGATTCATTCACAAGCTAAAATAACACAGGAATAATTAAATAAAGCTTAGTGATCACATGCTCAGATGAAAAAGGCAGGCTGTTCATCAGAAACTTACCTTTACTCTATTACCTCTCCCTGCACTTTTTGCACAGCACCCAACAAGCAAGTGGAGGAACAGCAATTCTTTGTATGTTTCTCATTATAAAGGAAACTTACAGCTTATTCTGACATGTGAAAAGGAGTGTGCTCTGACAAAACTCCTGTTCAACACCCCATCCCAACTCAATCTCTGTTCTATTTAATACCAGTTCGAGGTTTCCTGCTCCCCACAGGTTTCAGTGCAAATCCCTGGGAAAATATTAATATTAAAGCTATTGAGTAGTATTTGATATGCTTCAAAAAAAGGGAAAACTGACTTCAGTTCACTGAGTGAATGAAATATAAAGTACCTCAATTCATGAGTAAGAATTTCTACGTATCCATCAAATACATGAAAAAATTGTATAAAATAACATATTGCTCTCAGATTGCTCACATCGACTTCTGGATGGAAGTTGGTATCTGACTACTCATGTGAGATACTGTGTTACCCAAAACTGAATGACCAAAATTCTTATGTATAAAGCTGTCAAATTAGATTCCACAAGCAATAAATTATGGTGAAATTAGAGGCATCACCTTTAAAGGCAATTTTAGTTAAGCACTAAGAATTCCTAATTTATTAGTTTTAAGTGTTGCCAAGACACATTTCCCACAGATTCTCAGAGAAACTATGATTCCTCAAACATGTTTAAAAAATACATGCACTGCACAGGAACAAAACTACTGCCAATAATTAAAATAACTGCAAACTTCAAGATTAAAGAGTATTTTAAGTAACTATGGATAGAGCCATAAGAATCACAGAAAAATATCAGAGATATATGAGTAACACATACAGTACTACATTAATAGATGCTTTAAACTTTCATTATAACTTCTTTAAAATGCAGAGATATCAAATTTGCTATATACAGCCAATCAAACTAGGCAGATGGATTGAATTTAAGGTTATAAACAAAATCCACGAGTCTGTCTCAGGCAAAAGACAAGATAATGATTAATTTAGAACACATCATTTTACAGCATGATGGAAAAACTGAAGGAACAATGAATGCTATAGCAAATCTGCTTTTTCCTTAGGCTTCCAGGATCATTTAGGTATGAAGACATCTCAGGAGGTCTCCTACTCAAAGCAGGTGCAACTCAGGAGGTCACGGTCACTGGGCTCATGGTTATGCCCAGTCAAGTCAGCTCTTAACAACCTCAGAGAATGGAGATGGCACAACCTGTTTAATTAGGCAACAGACCCAACAGAGGGGGAAAAAAAACCAGGTTTCTCACAGCCAGCCTGAACCTGTCGCTTACAATGCATTGTCTCTCATTCGCCAACCACACACAGCAATAAAGTGTCCAAGATCTCGCAAGCCCACTCATCCTGTCAATTTCTGCTTTGCAGAAGAAGCTGAGGTGAAGGCTGTTCGCTTCTCTACCCTCAGCAGCTACTTTAGTCACTTTACACTGCAGATGGCAATCAGGTGGGTCAAACACCCTTGATCTTGGGTCATTTCACGCTCACTCTTCTCAGACACCTTCTCCTCCTTCATGGTGCCTAGAAGTCTGTTCCCAGATGACTCACTCTATGATTTTTGTTGTTGTTATTTTTAACATGGACTGGCCTGTAGTGCCCCAGATAGCCCTTTTGGATTTATCTGAAGAGGAATGCACAGTTGTTTTCCTTTTTAGTCATTAGGGATCTCCCATGGTTTCCAACATCCATCAAGCATGGTAGGGAAGGGTGCCACAGGGACATTAGCCAGCTCTCTCAGGACCCATGAATGTAGCCGGGTAGTTCCCAAGGGCTTGTGTGGGTTGAGTCCTCTCAGCTAATTGCTCATTCATGACTATCAGTGCTACTTCTTGAACCTTGTTAGTAAGCACAGAGGTCTGGGAGAAGGCCATACAGATGAAGGCTGATGCAAAGAAGGGAAGTACCTTAGCCTTGCCGTGTTCACTATCAGTATCTCAGCCACTGGCCCATATTTTCTTTGACCAGCTTTTTACTGCTGATGTAGTGGTAGAAGCTCTTGTTGTTGTCTTTGACATTCTCCACAAATCTGAATCCCAGCTGAGCTCTGTCTTTCTGGACTCCATCCCTGTGTGTCCGTGCAATATTTCTGTGTTCATGTTTTGTAGCAAGTCTCTACTTCCATGTCCTGCTAACTGGGATCCATAGGGTTTTGCCCTGAAAGCCATGGCATCCTCATAGAGAGAAGATAGTCTTGAGACAAGTCTGCTAGTAGGAGGACCTGGAAATTCATTCATAAACAACTGGACTTTCCTACAGATTTGCTTATCAAGAGCTATCTATCAAGCATCAAAATTCAGATACAGCCTCTGGATTTGGAAGTATCTGTGCTCTAGATGTTCGGCAAACTTGGAAGATGTACTGGGGTAACATTATCCTGCACACAATATCCTTGCTACATCCTTTTCTATGCATACATTCTATACTACTGATAAAGGAAATAGATAAGGTAGATGGTCATTCGCTGTAACAGAAACAGCCACATTTCTGTTTCTGTGGTTTAACGAAAGTTAAACCAGCTGTAAACCACGGCATTCCAGTTGCCTCCAAAATGAAATGGCATTCTTCTGCCAAGTACCTGGCAGAGATCACTGCCAAAAAGGAACCTTAAGTTAGGTAATCACTGCCTATTCCACTGCAGGACTTTACCTGCCATTTATTCCAGAGGTAAATGAGATGGTCAGCACGCAGCCTCTACAGCGTAGCGTAGATTTCAAATCATACTTTCAGAGCACTCTTCCTTTGTTCCCCTCAGTCACTACCACTGAAAATGAAGCAATACAGCCTGTCCATGTGGACTACAGTTCCTGGCTGGTTTCATGACTAGTAAAAATTGTGGCCAAACTATAGTGCCTGGCAAAGCCCCAGTACATTACAAGCTATTGCTGTTCTCACTGAAATACACAGAAGCATTACAGCAGGCTACATGATAAAACTATACATTTCCTACCTGCTTTTGAACTCTACTTTGCATCAGAGATACCGTTTGCAAAACCATTTGGTAGAATCATGTGTGACTGCTAAATGTGCCATGCTGGGTTTTAAATCCCCATTAGTGTTCCTTAAGTCAGAGCACCTGATTATACATTGCACAGCGGGGAGATATAACAAACTATTGTTATTTGTAGCATCCTTTTTATAACTTACCATAATGCTCTCCTTCAAAATGCATAGTGACCTTACTCATGTCAAGGCCTTCAAGAAATAATGCACTGAGATAACTGGTTGTTTGGCATCATATATAGCCTTTAGAGCATGTGTCAAGCCCTGAGTCATACTAACATATTTAACATTTCTCATTAGGACTTAAAAAGCAATTGTGCCTGAATAAATCACATATTTATTTCAAACATGTGGCTTAGTTACACTGTGTAAAATGATGAAAACGATTTCCTGTCTACATTAGCTACGTCTCACATAGACTAAAATGCTTTTATTAGATTTACTTTGCAGCACAAGAACTGGATGGGTTAAGCTGCTCATATTTCTAAGCAACCATCTCTGCACAGACATACAAAGTGGTATGTGTACTGCATCTCTCTAAAGATCTGGACCACTAACATTAGTAATATGATAAACTGCCTCCATCATTAATCTGGATGCTGAAATTCAATAAACGTTACTAAAAAACTCTAAAATCACAGCCACGGCGGTTTCAAAAGCAGTGTTTATCAGACAATGAATGATGCTGGACAGAAATGTGGTGATTCCCTCAGTCAATGTTCTACATGAGAATGCTTTCCACACTGAAAACTTACACCAAGCCACCAGTTCACATGTAAAGTAAAAAGGAATTCTAAGAATTTTTTCAGGAAAATATACCTTCTTATACAAATCACTCCTCACGGGACTTAAGCTTGAAGAATCTGTGTCAGGTACCTAGTTCAAGTTTTCTAATGAAAAGAACTAAAGCTCTGTCATTATTGGTGCTGTTTCTTAAGATGTCCATCCCCTGGCTCAACACAATCAAGACAGAGCCTCCATCCAATGTTTATGCGCACATGTATGCCTTATGTACTTTATACTGTCTGAAGACATTAATAAATTCATACTTTCAAGTACTACAGAAAAAAGCATCGTAATTCTATTACCTGTTTGGTGTCAAGGATAAAAAATTATCCACTCTTAATTGAGAATTGTGAAAGTCCACCATTAGTTATTTTTAAGTTTAAAATAGTCTCCAAAACTTTCAGGTGGGGTTTTCCGTTTGTCTTTTGTTTGTTTGGAGGTTTTTGGCAGGTTTGCTATCATTATTTTGGGTTTGGAATTCATTTTGGTTTGGTTTTGGGGATTTTTAAGTAGCGACAACTCTGAGCAGTCATTTGCCTGAAAAAGAACAGAACTCTACATTTATTTGCAACCTGGAAGAATACTTGCAAAATCAATGGATTTGATCTACTATTTTAAAACATAAAATTAAGCATTAACTAAGTAAAATTAAATATTAAGTATAAATGGGAAGAAAAAAAACAAGTCATATTGCCCTTCAACTGTGAGGAACTACTATGCTAATTCAAGAGATCACTGTTAATAATGCCATGACTATATCTAATTATCAAGTCCTGTAGAATCCTACTCAGGAAAAGCAAGCCTATTAAAATGGGTTCCAAACACTCCTTTCCATTCTGCCATACAAATGCTCTAGGGTCAGACACAGAGGCTTATGCCTGGATTGGATAATTTTTTTGAAATTTTGAAAGGTGGACACTAGTAAGTACTTCACATGCTCATCAAGTTGAATGGCCTACAGAGATGTTACTAACATGTGATCCTGCAGGCAGATGCTTGGCTATCTGGAGTGTCCCCATGGCTCAAAGCAGTCCAAGCTAATGCAGGATGGAAATGCTCAGCTTCACTCCCCACTGCCAAGGAATATGAGTTCATTGAAGTGCGATAACCATTCTTGAGATGTCATCTCAGAAAGAAGTAAACGAGGCAGACACTTCCATGGTAGAGCATCACAGCATATAGTGGATGCTCACTCTTTTCTTCCTTTAAAATTCATATAATTTATAAACTTTTCCAACTGAAAGCTTCAGGATATTTAACTAAACGAACAATAGTTTAAGAAAACCACAACAGTCATGCTAGCCAGCACTTGCATTCCTTTGAAAATGCAACTGTTTTCTCAGCCACACACAGAAAAACAGCTTTTTTTCTGATTTACTAGATATACATGAATGCCAAACAAAGTGGACTCCCCCTACCCCCCTCAATAAACAATGCTGGTAAACTGGTAACAATGGATGAGGAGACGACTGAGATGCTCGACTTTTTTTTGCCTCAGTCTTCCAAGGCAATCTCTCTTCCCACACCTCTCCAGTGGATGAATAGCAGGGTAGGGACTGGAGGAGCAAAATCCCTTCCACTGTAAGTAAAGATCAGGTTCATGACTACTGGAGGAACCCGAATGCACATAAGTCTATGAGACCTGTTGAGATGCATCCCGGAGTCCTGATGGAACTGGCTGATGTAGTTAACAAGCCACTCTCCATGATACTTGTAAAGTCATGGCAGACAGGGGAAATCCCACATGACTGGAAAAAAAAAATGAAGAATTGTACTCCTCTTTAAAAAGGGTAGAACAGGTGATTCTGTGAACTACCAACCAGTCAGCCTCACCTCAGTGCCTGGGAAGATCATGGAACAGATCCTCCCAGAAGCTGTGATAAGGCACATGGAGGACAAGGAGGTGATCTGGGATAGCCAGGTCGGCTTCACTAAGGGCAAGTCCTGCCTGACCAACCCAGCAGCCCTCCATGATGGAGTGACTACATTAATGGAAAAGGGAAGGTCTACAGGTGTTGTTTGTCTGGACTTCTGTAAAGCCTTTGACACAGTCCCCCACAACATCCTCCTCTTATTGGAGAGAGAGGGATTTGATGGGTGGACTAGGTAGATAAGGAACTGGTTGGATGGTTGCATTCAGAGGTAGCAGCCAAAGACTCAGAGTCCCAATGGGCATTAGTGACATGTACCTCAAGGGGTCTGTAGAGGGACCAGTGTTACTGAGTATTTTCATTAATGGCATAAAGGGATTGAGTGCACCTTCAGTAAATTTGCTGATGACACCAAGCTGAGTGGTGAACTTGACACATCTGAAGGATGCGACGCCATCAAGAGGGACAGGCTTCAGGAAGCAGACATATGGGAATCTCATGAGCTCTAACAAGACCAAGCACACGGTGCTGCATCTGGGTCAGGGCAACCCTTGGTATCAGTGAAGGCTGGGGAATGAAGAGATCAAGAGCAGCTCTGCTGAGAAGGACTTGAGAGTGGATGAGACATGAACCAGCAATGTGCACTTGCAGCCCAAAAAGCCAACTGTATCCTGGGCTGCATGACAAGCAGTGTGACCAGCAGGTCGAGAGAGGTAATTCTGCTCCTCTACTCCACTCTTCTGAGACTCTGCCTGGAATATTGCATCCAGCTCTGGGGTCTTCAGGACAGGAGGGACATGGACCTGTTGAAGCAAGTCCAGAGGAGGGCCACGAAGATGATTATAAGGATGGAGCAGATGTCCTATGAAGAAAGGCTGAGAAAACTGGGATTGTTCAGCCTGCAGAAGACAAAGCTCCGGGGTGACGTAATTGTAATCTTTTAATAACTAAAGAGAGACTACAAGAAAGATGGAGAAGGATCCATCTTTCTTTGTAAAAAAAGAACAACTGCATGTAGTGATAGGACAACGAGGAATAGTTTCAAACTGAAAGAGTAGGTTTAGATTAGATATTAGAAAAAAATTCTTTACTTGTGAGGGTGCTGAGGCACTGGCACAGGTTGCCCCATCCCTGGAAGTGCTCAAGGCCAGACTGGCTGTGGCTTTGAGCAACCTGGTCTAGGTATTTCTGCCCATGGTAGGGAAATTTGAACTAGATGACCTTCAAGGTTGATTGCAATTCAAACCATTCTATGATTCCGATTCTGTGTAGGCAAATACTGATAGGTCATTTACATTTGGATTAGAAATGAGAGACTTCTCTCTGATACTAATGTACACGCATCCCAAAGTAGGGTAAGCAGTGGAGAAGCAAGGCATGAGGAAGCTGTCCTAACCACAGCAGGCTCCTTTGGACACCACGACTCTTCAGAATCCTCTTCTGTGTCCATAGGGTCTTGTGCTACATAGCTGCACAGTGCATTGGAAAGTCTGGAGGTTGAAGTGAACTTTTCCCCTTGACTGCCTTGCTTGTATCATATTTAGAATTTTACTGCTCTTTAGGGAACAGTTACAGACACTTTAAATCACATTTGCTTCGTGTGATCTTTTATTTATTTACTCTAAAGATCCCCATGTGGGAGAGTTCCAAGTCACTGGAGTGGAAGAATTTTGGTGTTTCAAAACACACTGTGATTGAAAAAACTCTGCCTTTATAAAAGACCTCTTGGTTTCTGATCAGTCCAGGCTGCAATGTGAACAGATCCCAGCAAATGTAAGCCAACAGGTTATCACTTTGGTGCCCTCCCCTGCATATTTCAGTTATTGTTACTGATACAGACTTAGACAGAAATAACATGTTTACTAGACACCCAGGCAAAGAAACTGGCAAAAAGAAAAATCTAACTTTGTACATCAGCTGATAAACAATAAACGCTATTCAACATCCAGAATAAATCTGGCAGAACTAAATCCAGCCAGCATCCTGGAATTAAGAGGGGAGCACAGCATATCTAGTAGATTGACTTGGTATTGTCCACCACTGCTGAAATCATTACAAATATTTTAAGTTTTTTCATTAACAACAGCAGAAACTCATGGAATATTACATTCATAAAATTATGCCTTTTTTCAAATAACCTGGTTTCATATTAGGTAAATAAATGCCTTTTTTTCTGTGCAACACTGTATGATGAATTACTTGGCCAGGTTTCTTCTAAGCAGCAACTGACATAAAGTTAATGCAAAAGGATCCTTAAGCTGCATATATAGCTCACGGAAACCAGAAACTAAGGACATCACTAACTCTTCTTGAAACAACTATGCCCAAAAGTAAATCATTTCCTTCAGGCAAAAGTGCTAAGTAGCCTTGATCATTACAAACTTTTGTTACAGATCAAAGAGCAATGGCACATTTACATTCAGAGTAACATAATAGTAAAACTCTTGCTTGAAGCCAAATACACGGCTGAAAAGCACAAGATAAGAGTTAGGTGTTAATGCCATCTACACTTAACTATTCTACTTTTCCAGCGTTTCTTTCTCCATTTTCCATGCTGAGAAGATATCAGCTGAAGCAGAGAAACAAAAACTTTCACACCAACCAAAGTGGGTGAACTGGCTTGAGTAAATCAAAACCCATAACCTTTTAATATTAAAGCTTCTTTCCAACATACATTCACTTTGAATTAGGAAGGTTCTAAAACTTTTGACATTATCATCATTACCACTATAGAACCAAATAGCAGGTAAGCTTGGTTTATAAATGCCTTCCATATATTTAAATATATAGCAGTGAGGATAATTACTCAGTCTGTTATATGCATGTTATATCAAGTCATGAATTATCATCTCCTATTTTTACTACATAAAAGACATTTTCAGAGATGCATGTTGCTTGCCCTTTCTGAAGAGCTTTAAAAGCCCTCAATATGACAGTATGATGGCTAAATGGATTCAGATTATTTTAAAGAAAGGTTTGGTTCCTTGTACATGAATAGCCAGGATATTATGAACTCTCTGGCTCTCTTTCTGCATATAAAAAAGATTACCCTTGCTTTCTGCAGAGATTATTAAGGCAATTCACTTGTTTTACATCCTGTGATAAAATAAACTCCACTGTCATGCCGCCTGGAGCTCCTGTATCTCATCCATTATGTAAATCTCCAAAGAGTAGCTCAGCAAACATCATCTCAGTTCTACTGCACTTAAGACAACCTACACATCTAATTTAATTTTCATCTAAGACCAACAGAAACTCCTCACTTCTTAATTTGCAAAAGACACTCTCACTGTCATCCCAGAACCACCAAAGCCCAGGCTCATACAATTTTAAATGAAAGTAAGACTCAATTACAAATGTCTGGATTTTGAACACTGCACCATCTTCCCCCCCCCCCCCCAAAAAAAAAAGAAAGAAAAAACAAGGAAAAAAAAATTTGCTATTTCGTTGACAACTTTTAGGATGTGCTCAGGTTTTAGTGGTTGAGATTCTTTTGGTTTATGAGTCTTTTTTTGCCTTACCTAAAACAAATACTGAAACATGTCTATACTACTATGCCCACCTGTCCATCACAGCTGACTGCAATCACATCTGCAGCTGACTGCTATCAAACTGAACACCAAAAAAACTTTAGTAAATAGAAAAGTTCAAAAGAATGTGACAGCCTTAGAGCAGACAACTGGTCCTTTCCTGACTCATCACCAAACCTCTGCAGAAGAAATAATGCATCACCAGAAGCACACAAGAAACACAACATGGGAAGTGTAAGAGTGGGTCAAGATTTAGATTAATACCAGAAGCTTATTTTCTCTTACAGACAAATGTCCTTGGGTATATGAAATACAGTGTCCAGTGGATATCGGTATTAAAATAACTATCTTCTCCTTACATGCTAGCTACTGAATTCTAACACATTCTTCTAAGCCTTCATATGAGATGTGACAATTTGCCATTGTTTGACATTATTCTCTCCATGGCATGTCAGAAATACAAAAACCCAAATGCATTTATTTCTAGCACTAAATTCTTATTGTCAGATATGTAGGAAAACTAAAACAAGAATGCATATGCAATATTTCTGTTTCTGGCTTAATTTATCTTAATCAGCACCACTGTGCAGGTCAAAACCGACAGGTTTTTACCTCCTCGTTGTAAAGATTAACTCTAAAATGTGATGCCTCGTGATACTGAGAATTAATACTTCCCTAGCACAGAAGTATCCTTTTTTCCCCACACAAACAGATCTTTACAACTAATGACCAGAAACATTTCACTATGAAAAAAGCAGAAGTAGCAAGTCCTGTATATCACTGTTTTATTTGATGGTTCACGCTCAACAAAACTGAAGATTAGTCCATTTCTTGGAGACTAAAAAGCTGGGAGTATGAATTTAAACATTTTTCTCCCCATTAGGCACTTTGGAAACTTGTGTCATACTTCTGAAAATATGCACATCAAAATGGTCTTGTCAAACAGCTTTGAAATTAAATGCCTTGTGCTTCCCTCTCTGGAGTAGTATAAATTTAGTCATTATTAGAATTAGTGTAATTGTTCTCTAAGTGCTCTAGGAATAAAAGGTGAAATGAGCCTGGCAACTGCTCTTTCATTCCCAAGAGAATGTGCCACAGCAGACAAAGTCAAGCTGCAAGGGCAGGAATGCCCAGGTGCTTTGGAAGCCCGAGGGCTGGAGAATCAGTCCAGCAGAGTGAAGCCTGGCATCCTCGCAGCATCTGCACCAGCACAGCTCACAGGCAAAGGAGCTGTCTGCACTTCCAGGAAGACACAGAAATCTCACAGTCAGAACTGCCCTCTGGAAATGCCTACTGCTGTGTAGTGAAAGACAAGAGCCTTCATCAAAATGACTGAAATTGAAAGGAAAGCATTCAGGCCTTTGAGATCTAGTTCCCCAGCACTTAGGACTAGTTGCCCAAAAAGAGTTATAAAGGCTGGAAGAGGAACTGAAGAAACTGGTCTGAAACAGAGTGGTTTGGAAACTCCAAACCAGGTTTCTTCCAAAAGTCACCCAGCTTATGCAGCCATGCCATGCAGCGAAACAAAGCGTGCTGGGCAGGGACATTTACGGAAGCATCTCCTGATCCAAGCTAAACCAGTGACATGCTCACCTCACTTCCCAGTGTAGCCAGAACTGAGGAAATGTTCCCATCAGAATTTCTCACCTAGAACTTTAGGCTACTTCCACCATTTCATTCATATAGCCTACAACATGAATTTTAGAGATAAGAGGCAGTGGCACCTGTTTCTGCTCCACCCAAGAGGCAGGAACTCTGCTTTTAACACACTTCTCCCTCACAGCAGCGGAACACCAACACACACCACACTTTCAACATGAGAAACAGGAAACAAGGATGTTTATGCTTGCATTATAAAGCAACTTGTCATTTTATGCTCATAGGCTAGTTTTTGATAATGCTGCTCTCAGCTCTTGCTAATCTTTTCAAGATTAAGTTTTTTGGGATTTTTTTTCACTCAATATGAATTATAAACCACACAAACATCAAACTCTCAACCCCACAAAAATACTCAAGCTTTAAAAAACAACACAACAGTTACAGGAGGACTCTGATCACAGGATACACTTAAGCTTTGCATGACTTTAACAAAATGAAGTTAATACACACCAAGCCTCACAAACAACAGCAGCAAGCAATACAAATTACAGATGCTAATACATTTACTAAATAAAATCATAAAGGGGTATCTATTAACTTTCAGAAATAGTTTAACAGGCAGTCCACAGCACTGAGTTATGTTAGTCGGTGCTGAAGCAAGCTCTTAAACACAGCTTTCACCTACATCCACAACTGACTACCCACAGACTATCATCATCACCTATCTCTTTGGAGAGAAGGGATCTAAGCAACACCAGCAAGCTCTATCTTTGCCGTACAACGACATTTAGTAATTTTAACAACTTCAACTGCGAAAACAACATTTTAAGTATTCCACATTTTCATCACATTTTGTCAGTTGTAGACTAACTACTCTCCTGTGAACGGCACTCCAATGTGGGCTCCCTTATACACGTATCACATCATATGAAGGTTGCTGCTATCCCTCTTTTATGCAATTCCTCATTCTTTCTATTCAAAAAAACTTGCTAATGAATAGGATTTTAATTCAAAAATCAATGCACCTGAAACATTCCACAGCAGCTCCAAGCAGAGAAATGGCCTGTGCAGCCACTGGGATGCAAATCCTGCACACCCACTGCTGACACAGAGATTTTTCTCCCAGTTATGACTAAAGTCTCTTAGGCAGCTTTGCTCCGAATACTTTAGCATACAACCTTATTTATTACCTATGAAGATCTCTGTATTTATTGATTTTAGAGCAAAGCTTGAGTTTTTTGTAGACTAGGCTGTCACACAAAAAGTTTAATCCCATGCCTACTTTCTATGCCTTTCTGAAGTGTGAGTGTGCTTCTAGACCACAGCTATCTTCAGCTAGTAAAATAACACTTCTAAAGTATACTGTATTTTTTATATAAAAAGCTTAAAATCAACGGTTAGGATTCTCCATAGGTCCCTTGATCCACGTTGGCCAGAATGATATACGATCACAAAACCCTCAAAATCATAACCCAACTTCATCACAGGCCAACTGCTAAATATGATTTGCTCATAATTCTGTGTGTGTGTGTCACCAAAATAGCCAGGAAACGAATGGAACAGAGCCAAGATCCAAGACCCCTAAGCAAGAAACCTTGGCATTACGAAGGCATCTGTCTAGCAGAAATTAAGAAGCAGCTGCGTCGAACAAATTTTGTAACATTCCATAACTTTACAAAGGCAAAGGAAACAGGAACAAGCTCATATGCAAACACATCAAGCTGAACTGGTTTGTCGCAGGCATCTTAGATGACTTTTTGCCTTGGAAAATAGTGTTGGAAATGACTCCAGCAATTTTTCAGCAATTGTCATGGGGGTCATCAGTTCCAAATTCACTTTACCCCACCCCCAAGAGGGCTGATCCAACAGAGAGCAAACCTGGGGGGCTACAGTGCTCCAGCTCCTGATGGGAAAAGACTTGCTCCCAATGGAAGCAAGAGACAGCACAACATGTGGCATCTGATGAAAGGAACAGAAAATCTCTGCTGTTCCTCCTTTTCCTGAATATAAGGTTTGGAGAAAAACACTGAAATTGTAGAGTGGGAAGAAAGCAACTTTTAAATTTTTCAGTAACAGAAAGTAAAAGCAGATCTGTCCTATGAATATGACTGAGCTCCAGACCCCAAACTGCCTGCTATCTACTTACATTGTGAAATACTCATTAAAAATCAACACCAACTGGCTGTTAAGAGACCTGTCTTGATAAATGTTAGACAAGAGAAGAAATCAAAAGAACCTCATAGTCCCCTACCTCAGTGAATGGGACCATCAGTCATTCTTAAGTGGTCATTTGTTACATTGTTTTATCCGACGAATTTATAATCATAATGAATTGAGACAAAACCTCAAACTACAGCCTCTGCCTGAAAGCAATCTAAACTGAAAAGCACATGACAGAAAAATAGATTGATGGCCAGTGCAAAATAATTCCCTTGAGATTAATACATTTTACCCTGTTGATGTTTCTAGTCATAATTATATTCCAAGAATCCACTGAATGACATTAGATGTGAAAGACCACTAAAGAGCAGCCCCTTTTTTTCCAGAAAAACTGTAACTGTTTGTAATAGAGAGGGGAAAGCTGACAAGAAAAAAATGCATCACTACACTGTTACCAATATTCTGCCTGTGCAAATAAAACCAAAAAATTTCCTTGAAACACTTTCGAATTCATTAAAAATATTAATCCTTTTTACCATGAACAGATTTTAAAATCATGAAAAAGTAAAGGCTCAAAGTCTAATGGATCCAAACTCCACACAAAACCAGGGCGGCTCTTGAGTCAGACAAGAGGACAGAGGGGCTTGCCCAGTCTGCAGTGAAGAATGGGGTTGCTCCCACCCAAGTGCGGGACTCTTTCCCCCTTTGCTGAACTCGAGGAGGACCCTGCCAGCCTACTCCTCCAGCCTTGTAAGGTGACCTTGTAAGGTCACCCTGAACAGCAGCCTGCCCTCACAATGTCAGCTGTGCACCATCCTGCAGCAGCAGGTACACAACCAGCAGCTCAGTGGTCCTGCACCTTCACATGCCCTTCACTGTTGAGATGGGCTGAGCTCTGGAGAGATCACCCCTTTGCATAATGTTCTTCACCCTAAACAGCTCAGCTAAAGTTTGCTCTTGCTTGTTTTTTGTTTTTTTTTAGAAGAGATGACACACAAGTTGAAACATTTGCAACACAGCAATACTTCCCAGGCTTATCACAAAGAAACTTACCAGTCATCTCCTAACAGCACTGATTTTGGTGCTGTTTATAATTTTTTCAGCATTAAGTAACTTAAGACATCATTAAGCCTGATCAAATGAACTGCACAGTGTTACTTCTAGAAGCTGCTTGTGAAACCACATTGTGAGTGGTACGACTGCATCCAAGGCCACTTGTTAAGTACAACCCAGATCTGCTTTTCCAATCTGAACAACCTTTTATCCCCTTCAGTTTTGCTCTCTGACCTCCTTTAAGTCCTGTTCACTTGGTTTTGGCTTGACGTCTTGATTTTTATTCTGCCCAGAACTTTTGGACTATAGTTCTTCTCTGTTAGCCATTTCCTTAACAGCTCCTATCCAGGTCTCATCTCCATACACCCACATTCAATCGCTGTAGACTGAAAAGTAAACTTTAAATACTGGATTCAACAGAGCAGATGCAGTCATCACTATTATGGAAAACGCTGAATCATCATAAGCTGCGTGCATTCAGTATACACGTATGCTTTCAGGTTTATTTTTGCCTATTTCTTATTCTTCTGGGAAAGATT
The DNA here is from genome assembly GCA_013399895.1 of Serilophus lunatus. Lineage (NCBI taxonomy): Eukaryota > Metazoa > Chordata > Aves > Passeriformes > Eurylaimidae > Serilophus > Serilophus lunatus. The sequence goes on along the minus strand of VXBA01005295.1, from coordinate 3,669 downwards.
CATCTAACTTCACTTTATCAGACAGAAAAATTTATGTTCGTATTTACTTCATTAGTTGCATATATGCTTAGACGTCATATATATACACAACACCTCATTTACATACATCATGATAGGGTACTAGACAGATCAAGGAAGAACTAAAATATTGGATACCAATAGAACACAAAGATGATGCAAATTGAGTCATTTACACCCACAGTGATACACCAACATACCCATATTAGCAATGGAAAGTTTTCTAAACTTGGTTAGTAAAGCAGCAATAAAGTGAAAGGCAGGGTGCTGGCTGAAATCCAATCTCTTTCCTACTGGAGCCAGAACTTTATCAACTAATTTTAACAGTGACCACAAAGAAGCCCTCTTCACCTCTACTGCTTGAGCTTTCTGGAATCATTCTTTCCAGACAAGGAAGTCTTCCCCTCAGACTTCAAATTCCTCCACACAACCACATTTCTTTTTCTCATTCAGTGATACGATTCAATCATGGTACTTTCCTAATATAAAAGATTAACAGCCCTATTCAGAGGGCTACATTTGCAAAGACTGCCAAACAAAAAACATCTAAAGAAATAACTCAGTAACCCCTTCCGTAACTGCACATATTTTGAGCAGCTTGCCCACGATTAGTGCGGGATGTCATCAGAAGGGCATGAGAGAGCACAACTATGTCTTGACAAGAAAGAAGTCACCCTGTTCTGTTGTCCCTTCCTTACACCACCACTCTGTGTTGAACCAGAAGAGTAAAAGCAGAGAGAAATAGCCATACAGAGCTCTGTATCTTAACGATACAGAGATAAGAGTGATACATCTCTCATAGAATTCCAGTGTTTTCTCAAAGAATTTGCAAAAAGGCTACAAAAGTCCAAGTCTTTTACCTTTGTCTAACCTGGAAGCCCTCCCTCCTTTGTATAGACTTCTGGGTACAATAGCCCCTCTAAAGAATCTGACCAATCCTTAACTTTTTCTGCCCTGGTGTCACTTACCAAATCAAATACCTGAGACATAGTCTGGGCACAGTATCTGCTCAAACCAATGCAAAACATTACTATGCTATAGTAGTATTGCTCTGTGCTATCTTCTGGTCAGCATGAGTTGTCCACTGTAACATAATGATGCCCACAGATAACTTAAAGGTGTACAGTTTGATATTTTCATCCTTTCACACTTTCTGCCAGTGAAGTGCCTCCCCACATTTGTACATACAAGATTTTGTTATTGCAGTTCCAGAAGATACAAGTAAGGTTTGAATGGTATTGGTTTTTCACTCTGCTACTCACAGTCCAAGAGATTCGAATGGAGTAGCACTTGCTCTGCCACGATGTCAGCCCATCCCAAGCTATTAGGCATCAGTATGGACAGCAGCTGCTCACATGTCAGCAATCCAACCAAAGAGAAATACCTCAAGATTTTGTGTGCTGATTTTAGCAGGGAACAACTGCTGGCTCATATGTGGGCATATGGGGTCCTGACCCTATGGAAACTGTACATACTACCTCATAGCTACTAATAACACTTTGCCTCTATTAGGGTTTAAATTCAGCTCTGGGAGACTGGAGGTGTTTTCTGGGTCCTGCAGTATATAAAGCAGATGTTCTATGGATGTTTCCAAACTAAAGATTGTTTTGCTGGCCGTTATTTTGGGAGACTGGATTCAAGGTCACAGATGACTCCCTTAAGTCTCATGCTGCTTGTGAATCTGGAAGTAGTTGGAATCAGCATGTCCGCTACCTGTTGTGAACACTAAAAAACGTTTACCAAAGAGGGAATTAAACTCTTCTGGATCCAAGTCATTTGTTCATAAATTGTACAATTTCTGAACTACTTACAAGTTTGATAAACCAAATTATCACTAAGATAAGTAAGAAACAGTCCTCCTGAACTGCTTTACTAAATTAACAGAACTACAGCCTTACATTTTCTGTACTAAATTAACACAGTGTTTTTGAAAAAAATCTGGAGTTTTTGCTAGGTTTTTTATTGCTTCTACCCCTGACTGGGATTCAGAGGCTAATGGAAGCTCTCTAGGAAACAGATTTTCCACAACATCCCTCTTTGACTAGCAGAGTTTCCATAAGGCCTCATTTAAGTGAGCTGCTGCACAGTGTCCTGCTCGACTGTGCCCTGCATCCCCTCTGTACCACACTCTGGGTTTGTCATTACAACTCATTTGCTCCACTGCAAACCCACAGGCAGCATCAGCTGTGTTTAAACAGCCTTGGCGAGAATTAGTTAACGTAGCATCCCAGCCAAAGCCTACTCTTCACACTCACCAACAACTCAGTCTGGCAGATGTCAAGGCTTAGTGTATTTTATCAGCTTAAAAGCATGAAGTGAGTAAAGCATGGAGGTCCACTAACAGCTTCTCCCTCTTTAACTAGTGCAGAACATGCATCTCTACAACAGCCTTTTCCCTATCACAAGGAAACAAAGCGCCAAGATACTTTCAAAGAGATCATATCCTGCTTGACTTCTTAGCCTGAATGCCATTCCACAACATATTAAGCTTCATAGTCAGTAGCCCTCATGGAGACAACGCCTCTTCTCATTCTCCCTTCATCCTTGCACATAAAAATAACGAACATCACTATGTGCCAATCCATTCAAACACCTGGCTTCGAAGGAATTACTAATTTCCTTAATGCACTACTAGGTTTTCCCCTGAACATGCAGGTATTGTCAGAAAACGTTGCATTAACCTACAGCTATTACATAGCTATAGTTCAGCTATAGTATTCCCCTGCCTGAAAGATAATACAGCATATAAAGTTCAATCAAGTTAATTAATCTATTGTTTTAGAACAAAATGTTATTTTTTTATAATAGCATTAATTCATATTATGCATATGGTTGTAAAAATGTCCCACTGTTATGGCTTTCCCCTTTATATGAATATTCAGTCATCCATTTGTCCCTAGATCCACTTCAATCCAGAAAAATATTAAATAATGTAATTGATGCATTTTCTAAGCAGTTCAATCTCTCAAATATTATTGCATACGTAAATTTTAAAAAAATCTGTTCACAGATGTCTATTCCTTAGTAAAAGGGAGGCCAGAAGAACAGTAGGTTTTTAAGAACTTCAAGCAAAATTGGAGAAACATGACCAAAAAAAATGCATTAGAGGAAGCTTTGCTTCCTCTTAACTCATGATTTTAGTCAAAGCTCCAAGTGTCCTTCATTTCTGAGCTATTTGAGCACACTAAATCCCAGCTGCTTTAACTAGTATTCAAAGCTCATTATGTATCAGTACCCTGCATTTGTAAAGGTAAACTTTCCAGGAGCTACTGAGTGCAAACATTGTTTTACCAGTATTTCAAATTGTATTTCCCAGAAAAGAAAAATTTTAAATTAAATTAAAAAAATTAAAAATTAAAATTAAAAAATTTAAAAAAACAAGACAATTTACAAAATTTGAATACGTATTTCTTTAAAGGTTTCGTATAGATACATCATTAGTTATGAGGGCTACAAAGACAAACAGAGAGCTGATGCACCTCTCCTGTGAAGACAGGCTGAGAGAATTGAGGTTGTTCATCCTGGAGATACAAAGCCCTTCAGGAGACCTAAAGTGGGCCCACAAGAAAGCTAGAGAGGAACTTTTTATGTGAGGAACTGTGCTGTGTGCCCTTGTAATGTTTAAACAAGGAGAGATTCAGATTAGATGTT
>VXBA01005294.1:280379-344310 GCA_013399895.1 Serilophus lunatus | reverse complement strand
CAGTCTCGAGGAGAAAAAACAACACAAAAAGAACCGTATCTCACCAAAGCCGCCTAAGGAGACTTTCCACTGTGCTTTTTGCAACGGGACTTGCCTGTCCCACATCGGCCGTTCTAGTCATCAGCATGCTTGCAGCAAGCGTGGGGAGAGTCCTTCCCGTATCTTTGCCCACAAAGCCGAGTCATGATAGTGCACATAAAAATGTTTTATATCCTATTGAGAAGAGTTTACCAGGGCTGCTAAATGTTAGGTGTGTCTCCATTCAAATTCTGCATTTTCTCACCTTTTAGCCTTGACATTGAACTCTGTTTCTCTTCTGATGATTGTGATGTTCCCTGATGAGCTGCAAATGAAGTGTGTTGATGCACAACATTTTACAATTCCTCATGCCAATTTTCAGTATAACAAGAGCCCCTTTGTACCTTAATTCAGGGACACTATATCTTTCCCAGCTTAAAAGTCTCTTGCTGGGATATGATGATGCAAAAATTATTAGTAACTTCTAATTTTCTGTTTCCTTTTGATACCTTGTGTGTCCTCAGCTGTTGTCCTTTGTTTTATTTGGTGTCCTTTGTTTTATTTCAGGCTCTTTAAAGCAAATTTCTGTCTATTTTCTGTATTTGTAGAATAAACTGGGAACAAGATGTACAATAGTTGTGTGAAGCGGATACTTAGAAAGAGGGTAAAAAGTACATCACCAAAATTGTAAAGGTCTCCGCAGAGAAAGTCTGTGTTGCTCCTAAACTAGGGCAGCACTGAGTAAAATGATCTATTTACAGCAAGGTTTGCAAATTATGCAGCAAAAAATAACTACATGCATTTTTTTGCCAGAGAACACAGATTGAATTCAAGCATTACATTGATTATGTTGTTTATATGGATTGTTATATTTTTACCTTGGCTTTCAAAGTGTATCTTGCAACGTACTTCTAGTTACATTATGTTTTGGTAGTTTATATCAAGCTTCAAACAAGTGTTAATGAGAAAGCATAGTGGTAAAACTGTAAAACAACTTCTAAAGTTAATATTCTTGGAAGGATTTGCACACTGATAATTAGCTACCAGTGAGAGATTAGGTGGTTTAATTGAGTTCCATTATTTTATAGCTGGTAAAAAATTGCATTTTGCAATCCTTTATTTTCAGGAGGCCTGAAAGAAAGAAGATATCAAAAAATGTGCACAACTGCACTCTGCTCTCCAACCCCCTCCCAATTTTTCTGAACCATGTTGTTTCAAACTAAGAACAAAATAAAATTAATAGCTATTGCAACCAGGCAGACGTTTTTATCTCAGTAGGGACTTCAGTCAAGAATCATCAGACAAAGTCTGTAGCTCAACTATGTCACTGCTTTCCAACACTTTGATGGCTGGAAAAAAAAATCAGGAATTAGGTAGAGTGACAACAGTTACCTTGAATGTTACGCATTAGTAAACCAATCTGCATATTGTTAGCTGCAATCAAAGCTGTTTCTAAGAAATTGAAACTTCTGAAGTTATTTCGTAATATTTATAGAAATTCTGAGCATATGATTTTCTTCCACTGATGAAACCTTGACTAGTTGTCCCATCACAGTAACACTGATTGATTTTTTAATTGTTTAGAATTCAACAATCCAGACAGCTCAAGTTAAGAGGAAACTTATGGTCCCCTTTTCTAGCTTCTCGAGTGATGATGTTGAAATTCATATGCTGACACCACAGGTGCATAAAGCAGCACAAATGAAAATTTACTGACCTTTCTTTTGGGCATTTGGAGCTAAATTTTACATATTTTTCACATACAGGTGAAGTCAGGGGTGACTTTTATTTTCTAAATGACAGGATTTTGCTTTATATATGATTACTCTCTGGTTTCTGCCTTCTGTGCAATTTGCATAGCTGTGGATAAACTTTTGACTTTTCAAGACCTTCTTTTTCACAGCATATTTGCACTACATTAGCCCTCTTGTTCATCTGATATAGAGAGTAGCATGGATATTTATCAGCCATTATAGTAAATATATGTAAACTGTAATGGAGAATATCTGCGTAACTCGTGTTCCTAGCTGAATACATTGTACATTGATAATAAATGTATTATAGAGCAAGGATGAAAAATTTATTCTCTTTGAAAAACGTTTTTTTCTCAGAAATACAGCTGTTTCCAGCCTCTGTTCTGTGTGTCAATTAGCAAACAGGCTTCCTACAACATCCTATTTTAGAATGGCTCCTCAGTACACATCCTACCCAGTTTTGTGTGAGAAATTCTGTAAGTGTTCAGTTGAAATTGTCAAAACTACTCCATATGTTTAGTGTCAGTTTAGGGACAATTTGGGACAATTTATTGGGTAAAAACCTGTGTTGTTTGGATATATTTTCCCACTACCCAATCCTGTCCAAACCTTCCTGGCTGTTGTTTTTTTCAGTTTTGAAATAATACTGGTTATGAATAAAACTGTGTTGTTTGTCCCTATCTTCAGAGATAAGTGATAATAAAGGCAGTTGCATTTTGGACAGTTCATTACAATCAAAAGTGTGTGTAGCCGGAATGGCCTGATGAGAATGGCAATGATGTTTGAGTACTTCAGGTGGTTGCTGAATGAAGGAGGTAGGAAAGAATCAACATTTGGCAAGCTGCTTTTGTCCTAAATATCAGATCTACACAGCTCACTGTCGATTGTGTATTGGCGATCACTCTGTCCATTAAGAAACTTGCAGTACTGCTTTATAACCCGTGATTCAAGCTTCCCACTTTCAAAGCAGACTCAATCTTTCATAGAACTGAAGTGTTTATTAAGATTTGCACTATGCAGAGGACTCCTTTATATGTTTAATATGATGTCGCTGTCTTGCACCCTTTGCAGGTTTTGCTGGTCTTTGCAAAGGAAGACAACCAGAGCAGTGGTTTCTGGTGGGCTTGTGACAGAGCTGGATATAGGTGCAATATTGCCTGGACTCCAGAGTCAGCGCTTGAATGTTTTCTTGATAAGCACCAGGAAATAATTGTTATAGATCACAGGAACTCCAGATATTTTGATGCGGAAGATATCTGCAGGTAACCTAAAGGGCTTCTCTTGTGTTTCAGAATATATTGTACGAAACCAAACCTCCTACTTTTAAAACAAAAGTAGGGAAAAGTAAAAAGAAAGAAATGAACAAACAAGAAAAGAACATCCAAAAATTATGGTAAAATTGAAGTTTGGGGACTGGGGCCAGGAGATTTGCATACATCTGTAAGAGAATAGCACTATGAAAACTACACTTTTGGCAAAGCTGAATTGTACAATTGTCTCTAGATCATTTGCTTCTATCAGATCATAAGCAAGAGCTGTTGTGAAATTATTCCCTGCTGTCTGTGTCTGCGTCTTTCCTGGCTTACTGCCGCAGCCAAATCTGAAGCAGCGGACTTAAAAGGAACATGTTTGTTTATCCACTAGGTTAGGCACTGGCAGTTATTTGCAAAAGTTTGCATCACTTTTCTGGTCCGCATGATTCTGTCTAAGCAGAGTTAAGATTGCAAGTGCTTAGTATTGTGATTCTTTGCTAAAATACACTGTTTCAGCTGAAGCACACAGTTTGCACCATACTGTACTTCTAGTCTACCATGAGCTGAAATTTGCCATGTTTATATCAAGGGACATTTTAATGTTCAAATACTTGTGCTAATGTAAGTCTTTCTAAAAAAACAACAAATTAAAATAAAGACTGTTTATTCAAAGCAGGGGGATATGAATGAGAAAGCTTATCTTTCACCAGTAAAAAGCAAATGGAGCGTTCTTCTGATGGTTGGTTGTATTTTTTCAGTTTCCCAATACTATGCAATGGGGTAAAATTTGTTTATTTACAGCATTTAAAAAGTTATAGTCTATCATAATTTGCTCCACGCACTTTTCTTGCTTTCATGCTTCAGAATTACTTCCCATCCAGAATTTTACAATGTCTAGAAGGAAGTAGTAAATATGAGAAGTGGTAGAGATTCTTGTTTAAATTAGATAATGGGTATCGAAAATGTGTTGCATTGCACAACTCGTGCATTCAGGGCAATCTGCCCAAATAAGCTAAATACATAGAGTAAGCATTTGCTATGTTCTGAGAGCGGGTTTGAAAAACTGCTCTTTGTGCACTGTGTTTTTGGAGCTTTTGCCTTCACTGCATAAAGCAAAATGAAGAATCTTATGGCAAAATAGAAATGTTTTGTCTAAATAGGGGTAGGTAGGTTTGGCAGTGCAGTACCCTATTTCCTAGCCTCGATGGTATCTTTCCATCTTGGCTTTCTATTATATTTTCAGTGAAGGTACTCAGAGTAACACTGAGAAAGCATACAGTATAACTGAGAAATTTTTGTTTCCTCAGGTCTATTCGTGCCATAGAGCCATCAGAGCATACTGTAATACTTGCTGTGGTTCCACGCACGTAAGTATTACTGATTTGTGGAAGATTTTTGTTTTACTTTATAAGAATGTTATGTATAATACTTATCTAATAACAAAAAGTATCTCACTGGCAAGTCTTAGAAAGTAAATTTTTTTCACCTGAAATGGGTTAGTTATGTTTTATGTTTTATTTGAGTGTTTGACAACTTCCTTTAATGCAGATTAATATTATCCCTATCACCTTCAGAATAGTGTGCATACTAAGAATATTAAAAAGATATGTGTTAGTTTCTAAAAGAAAAAAAAAATCCAAACCACAACCAGAAAGCTGTGTATTACTTTCTAAAGGAAATTACTAGGCCAAATAACACACGGTGGTTTGGGGGGGAAGGGTCAATTCTGTTGATTCTGAACTCACCAGAATGTTGTCCCGAAATTCTTATTCAGTAATTCATACCCCATGTATTCAGGAAGAATTCTTACTGACTTATATATATGTTTATCAAATACCCTGGTAAGAACTTTAGACAGTACTGAATCCATTGCCATCTTACTAATTTTCCTGCTCAGTTGAAATAGTAAGAAATAAAATAGCAAGAGAACTATTCCTGTCCAGATTAGAAAATTGACTAAATTTTCTTCTAAGCAAGATTTTACAATTTTCTTCACCTTTTTTCTTAGTAGTTTTTTTTTTAGATTATTTCTTATAAGATGTCACAGGATGTCTTATCTGCTTCTTGTAATCCACTGCTGTGTCTGTAAAGACCCAGGACTTCTGTACAAGGTCTAACTATCAGGGTGTAGTAATAGTTGCAAATACCTATAAAAGAAGACTACGGTAACTTTTGTAATAGTATGATTTTATGTACTTATTTTATACAAAACTGTTCTCATTGTGTTCATTATATTTAGATAACTATGTCAAATTTTTACCATCTAATTCTTAAATGTTGTGTGACTATATAACATACCAGTCCTGTTCAATAGCTGTACTGATGATCTGGATAAGGGGATCAAGTGCATCCTCAGTCAGTTTGCAGATGGCACGAAGTTGGGTGGGACTGTTGATCTGCTGGAGGGTAGGAAGGCTCTGCAGAGGGATCTGGACCGGCTGGATTGATGAAACAGGGCCAGTGGAATGAGGTTCAACAAGGTCAAATGCAGGGTCCTGCCCTTGGGTCACAACAACCCCAGGCAGCAAAACAGTCTGGGGAAGGAGTGGCTGAAAGGCACCCCAGCAGAAAAGGACCTGGGGCTGCTGGTCACCAGTGGCTGAACAAGAGCCAGCAGTGTGCCCAGGTGGCCAAGAAGGCCAATGGCATCCTGGCTTGTATCAGAAGTAGTGTGGCCTGCAGGACCAGGGTAGTGATTGTCTCCCTGTTCTGTGCACTGGTGAAGACATACCTTGAAACCTGTGTCCGGTTTTGGGCCCCTCGCTACAGGAAGAACATTGAGGTGCTGGAGGGTGTCCAGAGAATGGCAGTGGAGCTGATAAAGGGTCTGGAGCAAAAGTCATATGAGAAGTGGCTGAGGGATCTGCGGGTGTTTAGCTGGAGAAAAGGAGGCTGGGAGGGGACGTTACTGCTCTTTACAACTACCTGAAAGGAGGTTGTAGCAAGGTGAGGGTTGGTCTCTTCTCCCAAGAAGCAAGAGATTTGACAAAAGGAAACAGCCTCAAGTTGTGCCAAGGGAAGGTTAGGTTGGACATTAGAAAAAATTTCTTCAATGAAAGGGTTGCAGAACATTGGGCCAGGCCACCCAGGGAAGTGGTGGAATCACCAACCCTGGCAGTGTTAATAGTTTTTAAAAGTTGTGTAGACATGACACCTGGCACATGGTTTAGTGGTGGACTTGGCAGTGCTGGGTTAAAGGTTGGCTCTATGATCTTAATGGTTTTTTTCAACCTGAATTATTCTATGATTCTGTGATTTTGTTTTATAGATGTGCTGACCAAGAAGAAACTTCTGTTCTTCCACTTCTTGATGCAGGCTTTGATAGGGTATGTATAAGTTGCCCATATATAGAAACCATACAGGAACTTCATAATTCCAGATGCTTCTACATCCTCAAATTGAAAACTATACATCTTATTCTGTCAGAAATTTATTGATAAGAAACCAGTGGCAGTTGATTTGTTATCCTTTTCAACAGTGTATTCCAAAAGCATGTGAAATAAGAGACTGTGATCTAGCTAATCCTTTCAGAATAGCAAGAGTGCTGCGATTGACTTCTTGTGGTCTGAGTGGGTGGTGAGTGGGTTTCAAAAAACAATGACAGGACACAGATTAATATGTGCTGTGTGTTGCACATTGCGTATTGCTCATCACCCAGATCTCTCTGTGTCTCAGACTGATGGGATTCCTCTTCTAAAGGGATTGCAAACCTGGTCTGGCTGCTGATGTGAAGAAGAGTTTATTTTTTCTTCCATGAGATCTGTTGTGTTAGTTTGTACCAGTTCTTGTTAGGACAGAGTCAGAGTCTGTCCTGTACAGGTATACATGAAGATAGCTGTTCATACTGTTTCTCAAAACAGCTTTGTAGGAGAGAGCAGAAAGTCAGGAGTCCTCTGAAAGTCTAGGTTGCTTACCTTCCTAGAATCTTTGTGTGAGTGGCTTCGGATGGATATGAATGTAATGTTACTCTAATAAAAATCAGCAGTATTATTTATGTTATCTGTTCATAAGGAACATTATGTACTTCAGCAATAGAAGCATATCTGTGGACACTGTGGTTATAAAGTACTACAACTGTATATATTGTATAAATTGTGGTAAGGAAAATCAGGTAAGGATTAACCCAGGCGAGAATCTCACACTCATGACTGGACTCATACTGAGTCAAAAAAAAAAGAGGTACTCCTGCACAAGGGTATTGTGTGGGCAAATGATTTGAAGACCAAAGCATTTCTAAAGCACTTTGATGCTCTGAAAATTGGAAAAGTTGAGTGTAAGAGAAAGGTCAGCTCAAGAATGCCAATGCTTTCCTCCCTCCCTCTCTCCCACTCTCTCTCCCTCTCTCTCCCTTCCTTTCTCTCAAAAAAAACCAAAAAATAAAACAGAATTTAATATTTTTCAAAGAAAACTTTATTACTTCTCAGGTCTTATGTTTCATTTAAAAATGATGCAGAGCATTATGTTTTGTGAGCTAGATTATAACTGTTGGTGTAGTATTGAGTAAACCCAGAGGAGACACTCTGCAGCTCTGAGACACATTTCAATGGTACACTGTCTGCCTAGCAAAATAAAATCTTTTTGCACCTGTCAGCTGCTCTAATCATTCCCTCATGCTGTCTCAAATTTATCACAGATCTTGCATAATATAATAATTCCCTGTTGGAATTATTTTCAAGACTCTAAAACACATCTGATGTCAAAGATTCTATTTTTGCAGTGACATGGACATAGGAATTATTTTTGCTTGGATGGGGATCAGTATGGACTGAATCTATTAACACACAAAACCTCCCCACAGAAAGATTTAAAAATACCTTTCTTCAAATAGAGAGATGGTATTTGCAGGAAATCTCTTCCCCAGGAGCAAAAATGAAATGTATTTTTGGAAAATCATACCTGTTTAAATCACAGTTTTTCCTTTCTGCTCACTTATTTCTGTTTTTCCTTCCTTCTTCTCAAGAAAGTCTATTTTATTACATCTTCTGATTTACCCCATGGATCATTAACACCTTTTGTGTTTGTATATTTATGCTGTTGTTAATCCAGTACGTTGATTATGATGATTTTTTTCTCCTCTCAACCTCATAAATCTAGTAGTGATGGCCTACTTATGGTGAACTAATTTGAATAAATGGTTTAGCTTCCAGACTGATTTTTAGCTCTGATTTAAATAAGCAAACAGAGGATCTTAATGTTTGAATTTATTAAATTTAAATTTCATCTTGTTTTTTGAACTTCTTTTCCTAAACTAATGTTGGCTCTATGTTGACCAGATACTGTTAAAACTCTGGATTGGAATAGAAGAAATCTTTACTATTAAGCCTAGTACTTATTGCTAAGCAAGAAGAATAGTACATTCCTACAAGCTGATAACTCTGGGTGGCTTGTGTCAAGTTTTTTTATAGAACAACAATGGAATCCAATTATATTGAAGTAAAAAATAAGGATGTATATATTAGTTAAATCAAAATGTACTGTCTAAATACAAAACTTTTTCAAAAGAAAGTGTTGTTGTCTGCCTTCTAATATTTGAGAGTTAATAGATCTTCCTCTTCTTGTGTCGCATTAGATAGAGAGATTAGAAAATAGAAACATTTCCTGCTATTTTCAGGTTCGTCTTGGTTTCTCATCTTTGAGGCAGGCAGCGAATGAATGGCTTCAGCACTATAAACTTAAAGTCATTCTGTACATCTGCAGAAGACCATACAACAGTTAAGAGCAGGTGTAGCACTTCAGTAAGCTGCAGTTCTTGGTTCTCAGGCAAAGATTGGTGCAAGAGTTTTGTCAGCAAACAGCAGTGGTTAAATTTTTGTTGTAAGCTGAACTGTTTATAATGCAGTTTATAAAGAGGGTTAGTATATTCTAATAAGTCTAGTTTATAAAATAGGTTGCTGTCATTGATAGATTTCATATTATTGATAGATTTGTTCCTATATTGCTTTAATTTAGCACAAACACCTTTAAATATTTAAAAGAGCATCCTAAAGCTGAAAATCTAAATCTACAGTGCTGTTGTTTGCAGGCAGCTTATTATGCAAAAACACACCACAGTTTACACCTTTGCTTCTACCAACTTCGTGTTGTGCCTTTTGTTTTCCTGTGCATTCACTCAGTGTGTGAAGGGAGAGTTACAGAAATACTTCAAGGTCTTAACATTAAGGAATGAAACAGACCCATACCAACAGTTATTTTTAATTTTACTTCTTTACATTTTGTTCACAACTTGGAATTAAGTCACTGGTCCCCACAGTTTTTATGCAAGAGAGAAGCACAGATTTCTTAAAAGCTGTTCTTTGTTCCTTGGAGGTTTGCATGCTATGTCTTGACTGTGGATGCAGCTGTGCTGTGAGAACTAGTGACAACACAGAGTATCTCCTGTGATTACTAAAGTCGGTGCATGTGACTGATCAATAAACTTTAACTGAAGTCAGAGAATTTACTTCTTTTGTAGCAACATAAAATTTCTGATTGCAGCAGGACCAAGCACAAGGCCTATCAGATTACTACCTGTGCCTGACAAAGAGAGGGCATTTTCTCCTGTCTGAAGTAAATGTTTGTTCACTGTTGTCAGCATGCTCCTTACATTACATACTTTTCTGCACTTCTGAACTCACAGTGACAGCTCAGTAAGATTACTTGTGGAACAAAGTTACTTCACTTGCTGAACGTTAGCTGCAATATTTGCTTGGAAACAAATATCAAATATTAACTTTTTTCCTCTCTCTTTTTTTTTTTTTAGCATGAATGTTTTATGTCTCTAAGGTCTTCTATTTCCATTCTGAATTAAGGATAGGTGTTCAAAGTAAAAATCAAGGCAATACTGGTTGTATGTGAGACTCTGTGGGGTTTTTAGATTATTTGTTTCTAACTGAGTTGCTAAAACCAAATGGGAAAATCCACAGCTGAGGTTTTACCATATTTTTATACTTGTTCTATACTTAGATAGTCATGTTATCTTAAAAGAACTGGCTGAGGAACAGATGATTATTCAACACAAAAGGTACAATAAAAGCTTCTTATTTCTACAGAATCACAGGATGCTTGAGGTTGGAAGAGATCTTTTGGGGTTCATCTGCCGCAACATCCCTGCTGAAGTAGAGCCACTAAAAGCAGGGTGCCCAGGACCATGCCACACAGCTTTGGGAGATCTCCAAGGATGGAGATTCTGCAGCCTCCCTGGGCAACCTGTGCCAGTGCTTGGTCACCCTCACAGTGAAAGAAAGCGTTGCCTGATGTTCACAGGGAACTTCTTTTGTGTCCGTTGCCTCTGGTCCTGTCACTGGGCACCTAGCTCTATCTTCTTACAGTTTCTTTTCAGATATTTATATACCTCAATGAGTTCCCCACTTCAGCATTCTCTTCTGCAGGCTGAACAGTCCCAGCTCTCTCAGCCTTTCCTCACAGGAAAGGTGCTTAACCACTCCTGTGGGCCTTTGCTGGCCTCATGCCAGCTCTCTTTTATAAGGTTAGCATTCTATATGCAGGAACAGAAATAACAGTTTAAAACCAGTCCAGTCTATTTCATGCGCTCCTGATTTTTGTCTTCCAGCAATTCATGGAGAACAGCAGCATAACTGCTTGTTACAATGAACTGGTTCAAATAGAACACGGAGAAGTGCGGTCTCAGTTCAAATTACGGTATGTAGAAGGGTAAGAAACTGCAAACATCAAGCTCCTGGTCTAAATAATTGTATCAGATTGCTTCCCGCTTCTTCCCAGCTAGGCATATATGTGCTTTACATCTATATGTTAACTAATAGAGTATGCTTTTATATTTGCTCCTTCTGTTATTTTGTAAAGGACAAACTTAAGTGCCTTAGTAATTGGTAGCGTGAAAAAGCTTGGTCAGTATATGTGTGGGCTGTAAATTTACATGATGGTAAAACTTCACAAACTCATTCTTGGTCTAATGTGTCTGATATTTCATAACTGATAGCTTGAGCTGAATGTGATCGTGGTTCAACCCTGAGTTTTTATTTTCTTGTTTTCACAAGACTTGTTGGGCCAGGGGCACAGTTTTTTATCTTAATGAGAAATTAAATTACTTTCATTCCCTTATCACTTTTATGTGACAAATTTATGTTTAATGTAGGTGTTTATGCATGCATGTAGATATTTTTGCAATGCAACTATATGAAAGAAAAAGCCCTCGAAGTTGAGTATAGTGCAGAGAAGGAATCATCTTTGTGTGCCATAAACTCCACCAACAGAAACTACTATCAATTTTCCTCGGGTTTGAGTGTCTCTGTTTAAGATGTAGATTTTTCTAAGATTTTCTTTGCAAACTGATCCCTAAGAGACTTTAACATTTCAAGTGATTGCATGGGTTTGCATGCAGAGTGCAACTGAAATAAAATTTGCAGGGAAAAATCGAATTTGGTCTTACACAATTTCAGTAGCTGTTTTCTATGGTGGACAGATGACACGGACTCACCCTCGTGGGGTGTGGAAAGTGAGACATTTATTGGAAGGGGACAAGAGTTTATATGGGATACAGAACTCAGGGGAGACAGATGTTTGACAGTCTAGAGTTGACAGGTTATCTGCTCTCTTGGGTTGGGATCTCCTTATGCATGGGCACCATTGTCTAAGCTCTGGGCCTCCCAGGCAGCCTCAGACTTCTTATCTGGGGATGAGTATTCCTTTCAAGGTTTTAATCCTATCAGTCTTAGGATCTCCTTTAGGTCTTGATCAGTTGTCTCCATGTTCTGATATCTCCCGACAGTTTTCCAAAACACAACAGGAAAACAAAGTAGTTACGACATTGTGGAAGTTAAATTTTAGCAGTTAATTATTAGTTATGGAGTTCCTGACTTGGTTCGTTCTTAGTTATGAATGCAAAATGAAATAAGTGTCTTCTGAATGAAGTCAGCTTAGATCAGAAATATCATAGAATCATAGAATTACTGGGTTGGAACAGATCTCCCAAGGTCATCGAGTCCAACCCTTGCCCTAACACCTCGACTGGACTATGTCATCAGTTTTATATGGGAAGATTAAACTGTCATTCATACACAAAACACTTGTAGTTTATGTTATATTTCAAGAACAAGTCATTTTGAGCATCTCTACATGGGCAGTGTCAATTATGAACACAAATAATTGTAATTCCAACCCAGGGGGCATGATTCATATCAGCTACCATATTTTTTTTTCAAGTTCATTTATAGCCATCACCAAAAAATCTTAAAGTTCATTAAAATTAGAAGGAAACAATGTCAGTCCCCAACGGCATTTCATCTGTTCTTTCATCCATATTTTTTATGGAAACAGCAATTCTGTTTGCTTTTGCTCTCTTGAATGGCATTACATAAGCTGTGAGGCTACTTCATTTTAATTTATGTAAATAACATTATATAAAATTCATCCTGTGTTATCATGTCTTGTATATTGATAACAAACTTTTTTTTTTATGTATGTATATGTACCCACATCTCCTCTGAACGTGACTGTTACGGGAACTTTTGGCAGCATTGCAAAATACTAGGAAATAAAAGGGGTTATGTGTAGATTTGTTACTGTCCCTACTAGATGCAGTTCCAGAATAATTAATTAAAGAATATAACAGATGCGGGCCCACGGTAGCTGAACAGCTAAACCTTGTCATCTAAGAAGCACAAGTAACACTTACAAGCAATTTTGCTACTAAAATCTGGGGATATGAGGTAGCCTTTTTAAAGCTGTATTTGTAATCTGGAGAAGTTGAGGTCTTCCCCCTGACTCTGCCTTATTAGGCAGGTGCCATTAAAAACTAAGTAGAACTGGTATTTGGTAATGCAATTTAGTGACAATTTTTTTTTCATTTCTGTTGCATAATTAAGCGGGTAAAAAAAGTGTTGTGTTATACATCTATCCCAATTGTCACTAGTCTGTAGGTCTCCTATAGGGCTTTTTAAAAGTAAAAGGGAAGAGAATTAAATCCATGGTATTTCAGGTGTTAAGACACAAGAGAAACATGGTAAAAGAGTAGAACCAGCCAAAGGAAGCAGTATATGAGTTCATGTCAACAGTCAGAAATGTCTTTCCATTTCCAGCAGTGACTCCACGTCTCCATATAGGCTTCTGGTTTGAACATCTGTGCTAATTAAAGAGGATACAAGCTTCTAATTTTACTGGCTTACTTGCCAGATCAAATGAAAATACTAAGGCTTGAATAGTGCAAACTTACCTGTGAAGTTTTTTTATGGTAGGTTTACTTTTGTAATGACATTTTTTAGCAAGTGATGTACCAGACAGGCATCTGTCAGTGAGATAAATTAAATTAGTTTACACAGCACAAAATCACATTTGGGAATCAGCTTAGACTGTTAGAAAATCACTTGTAAAATTACATTGGGAGCTCCTTTTATTATATGAGCTGAAATAGTGTTGTTTTCTTCTGGACACAACACTTCTTTCCTACAAATCTTCACCCATGCAGCTACATGTGTGTGTTTCTGTATATATCTCTTCATATATCCTATTTGGTTTTGAGTTACTTCCATGATAAGCAGAAGTAGCAATGTCCTCTATTAATTCTCTAGTCCTTGGTACTAACTCAAACCCTACTATGGAGTCTTGGAGCAAGATTTTCTTTTTAGACAGACACTGTATACAGAAATGTTTATGCATTTTTGCTCCCTGCAGTGAGAGGTATGTAGAAAAGAATTAGTTTGTCTTTAGGCCAAATAAAAAATTAAATACTGACATCTATCAAAGTGAGTATGCATGGGTTGTTTCTTTTGAGAAAGCACTCTCCCTGCATGTAGCAGGGGGCTTGGAACTAGGTGATCTTCAAGATCCCTTCTAACCCAAACCATCCTATGATTCTATGAAATGTACTTTTTTTCCTAGTATTAAGAGCCTATAATAATGCTGTTGCCATCCTCTGTAAGTCATAATTTAAACAATTTAAATTTTGTAGCAAGAAGGCAAGTCTTTTGTTATCCTGAGTTAGTTCAAGGATAGCCCTGAAAAAAAAGGAGGAACAAAGTTTATTTTGGCCCTTAAAAAACGGGATATATGGAAATCAAATCACTGCATTTTTACTTGAAAATTATTATGTTACTACGTTACAGGAAAATTTATCTTTTTTTTTGGACTAGATGGCTGAGATTGTTTCCTTTAGCTATATTGTGTTACAGCTTCTTTGATAGTGCCAATCTATTTGCTTATTGAAAACTTTCTTTATATCTGCAGTGATTTTTGTGTTCTCAATCTCAATTCTTTCTGATGTAACAGTAATGTGTTATTTTTACTGCTAATTGTCAGTTCCAGTTCCTGCTGTCCAGAGCATGTATGTAGATAAAAATATTATGATGCTGTAGTGCGTGTGAGCACTTTTACAAGGTGATCTGCAGTAAAAGCACGTTAACAACAGGGGTGTCTGTGGCTGGATGTTCTGAAAAAAAGTCTTAATGGAGATAGTGACATGGTTTAGTCAAAACAATTCCTACTTTGTGATTCATCTACTGATAAGTATGATTTCATAATGCATTTATAGTGAACAAAATGTTCTAACAATAAAACTAATGTGCTAATCATTTGCTAATTTCAGAGCTTGCAATGCAGTGTTTACAGCATTAGACCATTGTCAGGAAGCTGTAGAAATAACCAATGAAGATCATGTCATTCAGGTAGGGCAGAAAATGTTAACTATTTTATAGAATTTGAACAGAAGAACCCCAAAGAGATATTTGCACACTAGTTCCTGTTCTATTGCAGTATTTTAGTTTTGTTTCCCATTGAAAAACCTTATTCCGTAATGAAGTGCCTAATTTTTGGATGATGCACTGATTCCTGCTGAATAAGATTCTTTCTTTAGTAACTTTGTATTAGGATGATAATTTTCAGTAAAGTAATGTTGCTTATGGTAAAGCATTAGTTTTCTTTCTTTACCTCCTTGTAGGATATTATATCAGTTTCTGTGTTCAGCTTCTTGCTCAAATAAAATGTTCCACCACTACATAGTCTTTTTATATGAGAAACATCAAATTACAGGGATGTGTGGTTGTAACTTTAGCCATATAACTTGTCACACTTTGATAGTTATATGGGAGTAATTATCCTTTTAAGTATGTTCCTTTTGATAGTGCCCTAAGGTACTTTTGTTTTGTCAGTATGTTAACCCAGCCTTTGAACGGATGATGGGGTACCGCAAAGGAGAGCTTATTGGCAAGGAACTGACTGAACTACCTAAAAGTGATAAAAACTGTGCAGATCTTTTAGACAACATAAACACATTTATTAAAAAAGGAAAGGTAAGCTAATAAACTTATTGCTATAGATTTCAGTCTTGCTTTGTAATTAATTGCTCTGCTTTTATTATTATAATAATAAATAATTATTGTTAATAAATATGAATTTATTGTATTTTCATCTTATTTTTTTAATTGAGTACACAAAATGTGTTTTTCACGAGTGCACATACAAGATCAGAATTCTGCTCATCAGATGGCTAAGGAGCACAACAGCCCATGTTACAGACAAATGACTATAGATATCATTCACTTTGCTTTTAGGATCTGACTGAATTCCTACCAATCTGCTGGATCAAGATCAATATCAGATTGTTTTCTGTGTTTCTGTTTTGCTTAGAGCCTGTGAAGCTTTTGTTATTTGGAATGTAGCAGTTTGTCCCTCAGTCAGTCCGTCAGGTGACTGAATCATCCAACCAAAAGGTTTAACTGTTCACTCAAAGTGCAGAACCTTCCCTGACTGCATGCTTAAAGGACCAAAATGTGTTGATACTCAGTGGGGTTTGTTTTTCTAACTATAGTCAGAATTCTATCTGCAGTGCACTGCAAACTCCTGTTGTCATGCTGATGGATGTGGCAAGACTTTCCTCTAATACATGCAACGGTGTCTTATCCCATCTGCCATGGGTTGCAAAAGTACCTCTCACTTTCCTTTTCACGTTCTGCTTCAAAAACTTCGGGGAGTTCTTGAACCTTTTATTCACTTCCAGCAATGATCTGAGCTTTGTTAGTCACTGTCTGGGGTGGTTTGAAGTTCATGTTTGTTCATTAGCAGTACCTGCAGGCCACTCCTGCTGTGCTCCTCCTCATTTATCTGGGCTGCCCAGCAGCTCACACTGCAGCTCAGAGGTATCTTCCACCCATTATCCAGCGTCATTCTACCCTGTTGCCATGTAGTTCCCTCCTAAAAATCTCTCTTCTTTGAAGTTAGTCAAATGACGTGTTTAGGTCAAGAACTTCTGAAATTTAGCATACATATTGCTGGACAACTGACAACTTTAAAGCTGAATGATGCTCAGCAGGGTTTGTTTCTGCTGGTCCCAAGGGAGCTCTGGATGTGTTGCAGCCACCGCTGCTTATGGCGATACCTGGCAAGAATGTTTGTAACCCCTCCAAGGAGTTCTTTGAAAAAATAGTATACTCTTTCACAAGAGAAACAGTTACACTGTCCTTATGTTAGCAAATGACTGTTAAAGCTACTATTCTCTATTAATAAATTTTATACTATTTTAAAAAAAGACAACCATGAAATAACATTTAATAATTTACTATGTAAGGACTATGAAATAGTAAATGAATATTTGACTGCAAGCTATGTATTCTTAGTTGCTGTCTTGTTATGTGTGTTTCCTTAGGAATGGCAAGGAGTTTACTATGCAAGAAGAAAATCAGGAGACAGTATCCAGCAGCATGTGAAGATAACACCTGTGATAGGTCAAGGAGGGTAACTAACTTGTGCAGAACATAATTGCTTTGTGGTTTTTAGGGCCTTCTCTCTGCTTTCTCAGTCTGTAAGTTTGACATTAACCTCCACGTATTTAGCAGCTGGGAAATCCCTTTGTTTGTGTGTATGCATGTATGTGCTCCCACCTTTGCAGTTTAAAATGGGCACATTGCCAAATTCAGCTCCCAGATGTGCAGGAGAATTCCTGCAGGAGCAAAAGGAGGAGATGTCCTTGCACAAAAACATCACTGTAACACTGAAGAAGTGCTTCTCACCCAGCTGTCTCACTGGTGTTGAGTTTGGTGTCTGGTTTCCTGAGCGTGGTGAGACCTCTGCTTTAGAAAATAGCACCGTATCACTTCACTTCTCTCTTTACCATTTGATATGATAACAAGTGATTATTTCTGTTGCTAGGAAAATAAGACACTTTGTGTCCCTCAAAAGGCTGCATTGTACCAATGAAAACAACAAACAGGTATTGTATTTCTTTCGTGTGATAATTTTCCTAGCTGCTAGTAAACTGATATTTTTTGGCTTACCAATTTTTCCAAGCAGATGTGATCTTTATTGTCAACAAGATTCTCATTGATAGAGCAAGCAAGAAAACTTCAGCATTTGCATGAGCTGTTATTCTCCTTTTGTAGGACTGCTTGAGTAGAGGAAGAATGGCTTTAATATTTTGGAGCATGGATGTGACAGTTGAATCCATGATACTGTGGAGCAACACAGAGCATAGTTCAAAGGGAGTTCAGGGCCTTTTTTCTAGGAGCTGCTCTTGATAGTCTGATCTGGTGTACTTACATTATGCCGAATAACAACCTATGCTCAGCACTCACAAGGTTTGCAAATATGCCGTCCTTAAATAAAGTGTAATCTTTGGGTAGGACCTGAGACTTCTCACACTCATCAGAACAAGTGTTCTGGAGGAATGTCACTCAAGCCATAACCTAAGGAAAACAGAGTCCCAGGTGACCCGGGTCTCTTCGGTTCAGACACACAACCACCCCAGTTGGTCCTGCAACAAAGCTGGTGGTATGAGGAGCTCTTTGCTGTGATCTGCTCCTGTTTTCCACCTGCTGACTGTGTCTGAGGCAAATGATCATATAACAAGATATGCTCCAGAAACACTCTAATGCATGCCCTGTAGAATAAAGAAGTTTGGAATTCTGTGAGCAAAGGAGTGAAATCTGTCGTTAGCCTGTGGTCCGTAGGGATGAGATAGAAAGTGGGAAGCATAGGAAGTGGCAGGCATCATTTTAGACCAAGGATATGCTTGAGAAACATGTTGTGTTTGCATGTTATTTAGGGAAGGGGCTATGCATCTTATTTAAACTTTTATGTGCTTTTATCTGAGATGGAGTAAAGACACTTATGCAGAAAAAGTATTTAGAAAGTCACTAGTATGTCTAGTTGCCCCTTCTTCAGTAGAATAATACTGAATATTAACACATTATTAGAAAACTACTACTATTGGAAGAATTTCATAGATGGTACTCTAAAATTTTTCTGTCAAAACCATCCTCTTTGCACAAGTTTTTGTGGAGGAAGGTAGTAAAAAGTCAAGAAATCTGCATAACTTCTGGAAGAACTTTGCAGGTCTGTCATTGAAAAATAAGACTCATAATATTGTAAACTGACCTCATATTTGAAGTAAAAGATGGATTTTTACTATTAGAAGCAAGTTATCATTTACAGTCACAGGGGTTTTTAAAATGCTCAGGGTAAAATGCAACTGAGTTTTGTAATAGAAACAGTGATAAAGTTACATGTATTCTTTTTAATTCACTGTTTAAAACTCATCATTGCTGTTGCAATTTATAGCTGCTTTGATGTTGATTTGAAAGTGAGATACAATCTGATTTAATTTTTATAAAAACCATAACTGAAAAACTGGTACAGTGAAGTGTAGATATGATACTCTAAATGCAGGATAATGAGTACAACATCATTATAAACTTGTGCTCATCTGTAAGAAACAACAGCAGGAATATAGAGAAAAGTCCTTTTCCATTTTTCTTTGCCTGGTTTGTTGGACTGCCTAAGCCGGGAAGAATCGTAGAATCATAGATTGTTTTGGTTTGGAAGGGACCTTAAAGATGACCTAATTGCAAACCCCCCCTGCCACAGGCAGGAACACTTTCCACTAGATCAGGTTGTACAAAGCCTCATCCAACCTGGCCTTGAACATTTTCTGGGATAGGGCAGTTTCCCTGGGCAACCTGTTCCGGTGTCTCACCACTCTCGCAGTAAAGAATTTCTTCCTGATACCTTGTTATAGTTTTAATCTGTTTGGTTTTCTTTTCCCCTTTTGTTTGAATTCTTATGCATTTGTTATGAGCTGTGACAGACATCCAAAGCTGGGAGCCACCTTGTTGTCATGGTAACGGACTGATGGACCACCCCCCAGCATTTCCCCTGTGCTTACTTGTGATGGAAGACCACCCCCCATCATTCCTGTGCCTACCCATGAGGGGTTGGGGGACCGCATGGCAAAGCTGGGGGCTGCCATGACATGAGTGATGCAAGCAAAGGGGAGGAGTGAACAGCTCAAGACTGTTTGCTGACTGGACAAACTGGCTGTGCTGGGCGGGGATAAGCAAGGCTTTTAAAGCTCAGCGCGGGAAGGGTCGCTCTCTCTCCTGCCTCCGACCTGGCCCGGGAACCTGCCTCCAGCCGTTTCTTTTGAAAACCTCATCTAAGCCTTCTTCCCCCCTCTGAGCTTGCTTCAGCATTGGCGAAGAACTACCTGGCAGCCATAAGCCTTTTCCAGTTGGCGGTTTGGGCCTCATCTTCATAACCTTTCCCAGCAATTTTTGTTTTGTTTTCCCTTTTTCCTTTGTTTGTGAGTTTTTTCTCGAGTGGGTTTTTTCAGGACAGTAGAGTGGTTCTTTGAACCCAATTTCTTTCTCATAGAAAGGGTGTGTGTGTTTTTATCTTTTGGGAATCCCGGGGGTGTGTGTGAGTGAAGTATTAAAGTATATATATATATAAATACATATTTATATTGTTATTATAATATATATCTATTTAAGTTTAGTTTATTTTTTTCTGCTTTCCCTGTAATAAACCTTGTTGGGTTTTTTTTCTCATTTAACGAGCTTCTGTTCTAAGTGATAAAATTCTCTGTTGTCTCAAACAAAGACATATCTAATCTAAACTTGCCCTCTTTCAGTTAAAAGCCATTCCCTCTTGTCCTATCATAACACACCTTTGTAATAGCATCTCTCCAGTTCTCTTGTAGGCTCCTTTAGATACTGAAAGCTGCTATAAGGCCTTCCCAGAATCTTCTCTTCTCCAAACTGAACAACATCAATTCTCTCATCCTTTCCACATAAAGAGGTGCTGCAGCCCTCTGGTCATCTCTGTAGCCCTCCTATAGCCTGCTCCAACAGGTTCATGTCTTATGCTGGAGGTTTCTTCAGTATTTTGACCACTCCACAAAACTTGGTACCATCGGCCACCTTACTGATGGGTGCTTGCTGTATGCTCTCCTCGCTGCCCTGAAGATCTTGAACTCCTCTATTTCATGATTGCTGCTGCCCTTGAACTTCATGTGCCCCATCAACCCCAAGTTAAGGTGGCATTCTTATTTTCAGTACTGCTGGCACTGCTGAAAAGCACCACCATTCATATCTTTTTAGTATTGGTTCATGAGCAGTTCCTGGTAAATTGAGCACAAAAGTGATGAGCTATAGTAGTATGGGGAGCTTTTCACAGTTGGTGATTCCAGGGAATATGGCCTTCAAAAGGTTCTCCACAGGTGCAGAGGTCTGCCACAAAGGTTAAAGACCACAGCCTAACAGAAAGCATGGGGTGTGGAGATGTAAGGTCCCTTGAGGAAAAAACAAGGTGCATCCAACCGAGCTGTGTAATTATTCTGTTTCATTTCTGTGGCAGAAATTTCTCCTGCCTGTAGGAGATACTGGACACTGCAGTTTTCCTAAAATCTGTGCCTGAGTACTTGCAGCAGTAGAATGTTTCTTTATCCTAAAAAAATTTGGTTCCTTTTCAAGCCACAGATAAATCTTTTTGGAAGGATAGAAGGAAATCAAACAAATTATTATTTAGTTACAGAGTAGTAAAAGCTGTCATGATTCAAATTTTTATGCAAATGTCTAATGTTTCAATGCATGAATATAATTTTAAATGTCTTGATTTCAGCATTCAGTCAATATATGTTGACTTAGAAACATCCTTACATTATTATGGATTGTTTCACCTTAAAAAATATAGATGAGCTGCCATTACTGGCAGTCTCTGTAAGGGATACCACAGTATGATTAGAGATCACTGTGCAGGAACCTCATCTGTTTCTGTGCCAGGTTTATCACATACAAAAATTCAGCATGTTAGATTTATCCATGGAAAAACAAATTATGTAAGAGAGTATTAAGCATTCTTACAGTGAAGATTTATGAATGGAGATTGACTATCATGTGGCTATTTCCATGTGCTGAAGCCTAGGTAATTATTAATGCTGCTGTTGTCAATTTGAGACCTGGCAGGATAGAGGCAAGTGTTTGCACCTCCATAAATTCACAGCAGAGGTGTTGTTTCTCTTCTAAAGAACATATTGACCCAAGATTATCTGTGTTACTGCCCTCATAACTTACCTTACATGGCTCTTTCAGGACATGCCTGCAGAAGAGGAAGACAAGTATTCAGAACTAAAATATGGTTTATTTTATTAGTAGAGCACTTGGAGGACTGTGCCAGTGTTTGTTAGTTGTGCAGTAGACAGAGATGTATATCCATTGGCTTTGAGAGAAGCTCGAGGTTGGGATCAGAACGAGCAGTTCAGATGCTTTGTGTCACTGTACCGTATCTGATGAGATTCCTTAATCTTTCTCTGTTTGTACAAGATAATTTCTCTGACAGTTTCTGCAAGGTTACAAGAGATGTGTTTTAACTTTTTTTTTGTGGAGGAAGAGTCACTTCTTACACTCTCTTGAACAAATTTATATGAAACATGAGCACAGGATTTCCATTTTTTTTTCTTCATTACAGAAAGACATGCCTGAAATTTGTGGGTTATTTCCTTTCCATTTTCTTGTCTTTCCCTTTTACCCTCTTTAGCTGCTTACTCCATTGCAAAAAGGAAAAAAAGATAGAAGGTATGCAAGACTTACGGAAAAGAGAATTTTTATCACTCCTTTCTCCTCTTTCATGGATAATCCCTGTGAGCCCCTTGCAGCTGTGAGGCCCTGTTACAAATTGATACAGATGCTAAGAGCACTCAAGTTCAGCCTTATCATACTTTTAACTCACAGGTTGCAGCTGCGGGTTTCATGCTTCCATGGAATGCAGTGCATTGCTATAGGCAGGCGATGGCTTTGGTCAGGGAAATGGTCACCATCTGACAGTTGGGGTCATACGATGCTTACTCTGTCAAATGTGTCAAATATGATGTGTACTGAACAGTATAATTACAGTGTCAAGCACTGATGATTATTCATCTGGTATAAGAGAGTACACGAATCTTCTCTAGTGATTGCAGTGAAAAAGTGTTGCATTATTTTTAGTGTCTTTGTTAGCTATAATATATTATGTGCTAATTTTAGACAAAAGGCTTGAGGAACTGACATTTTTGCCCAGTTTTCTTATTAACAGCAAAATACTTTATTGTAACCATGTAATAAAGGAGTGAAGCAATTAGCAGGTATTAAACTGTCATAAATTGGACAGTGCTTTTGTTTCTGAGCAGAATGGAAAAGCACAGGAGCATTTAATCTATGCTATTGTAGTCCAAGCAATAGGTGTAAATTTTAAAATGATGGAAATATCCTATGTAAGTTCTAAGAAAGCTTGAAATACCTGTTGTTGGAGCTATGGAAAATATTTCAGAAGCACAAAGAATTGAGATTTTGTGGTTTTTTCATTGATAAGAATGATTAAAAATTACTTGGAAATAAAGTTCTGATAAATGACACCTACCTCTACCCCTCATTTGCTTGAGACTTGTTTTTTTATCTGAGTTTTCTGAAGTCCAGATTATCAGTGACCCATGAAAGGATGCATGCAAAATTATCTTAGATAGTTCTAAGAAAATGCTTTTTAAAGCACAAAACCTAATGTTTTGGGATTTTCTTTTTATTTTAGCATTTTATTCTTTCAGATTCATATGGAATTTCCACTTAAAACACTACCTAAAATGAATGTCAGTTCTTTTGCAAACACAGGCATTAAACAGGAACTTAGTATATAAAAGCACTATTGTATCTGTGATTTTCTGCATGATGTATCAGTTTACTTACATATTACTTCTCTGCATCTAACTACACCTAAAGAGAAGTCTTTGCCAAACACATTTTTTTTAAAAAATAACCGAGTGGAAAATTCTGGATAAGGACAGTGTTGAATGTTGCCTGTTTAAAGTCTCTTTGTTTTCTTTTTTCTTACATATATATTTTACTCTGATCTTCAGCTCTGCAAGAGTCACCGTGAGGAGAAGTACACAGGAGACAAGTCTCAGTCAGGTTAGAGTACTGTCCTTTACCTCTGTATACTGCTGTGCCAGAGGTCATGGCAGGGTTCTTTGCTAGTCCTATGCTGGTTGTCTCTTCCCTCTGTCCAGTCAATGGTCAGAGCAGATGGTCAGTGATGGATGCCACCTGCCACTGATGACACACCATGAATTGGATTTATAATCATCAATAATAATTCAGTCTCCTGTGCAGAGCTCTTGCTGTGCACTTGAAGTTAGGATGCATTGCTCTTCGTGGTATTAAAGCACTGTCTGATCCTGAGGCTGGTGTAAACCTTGGCACCCCTTTGTGTTTGAAATGTGGAATATGCTAACATGGGCCAGCACACCTGTCCCTAGTGTTTCCAAGTTTAAAAACCTGTCATCAGGCCATGGGTTTGGCCCACATGGTGTCCAGGCCTGAGCTAGTCAGTTCCAGTCAACTAAGTTTTTGCAGGATGTCTGCACAACTTTGCCCTGTGTCTCAGGTGGATTTGCTTGCTCACAGACAGCACATTCCAGCCCTCATTGACTTCTGCAGTTAGCAAGTGGGAAGGAGTAAGAGATAATCCCTTCCTCTGGTGCTGTGTAGTGTATGGATTAACACTTTCCCCTGGAGAAGGAGGCCCCAAAGGCCAATTTTAAACTTGTGGCTTAAGTGATCTCAGCCAGATGCACCACTGATGTCCTTCTGGCACCTGAGGCCCTTCTCACTATGCAAGATGAATAATAACATTGCTGTGCAATGTCAGACAGCTTCTGATTTTCACATGGGAGGAGGATATAACATACCAAGAGCTTGGGACATGACTGCTTGACATCCTGTGCCTTTTCAGAATACATGCAATAAGAATATATACAAACATCAGAGAGCTTCATGGTGCCAAATACCAGTGGGCAGGGAGAAGAGACAAAATGCAATTGGCTGCTCTCATTCCCATTGCTGCAAGCAGAACTCATCCACAGTATGTTAAACTGCTTGCTCATGTGTCCCTGTAATAAAAGCAGATTTTCTTCTCGCTGTTTCTTTCCTGCAAATAGGAAGGTGAGAAAGCCCACGAATTAAGCGGAAGGACACTTGTTATTTGTGAACACACTCTTACTATCTTACAAATGTTTTAGATTTGCTTGTTTTTGTGACGGATTTATGCAAGACTGGGAAGCCCCATCTCATGGCACTATGTTGATGACTACGATGCAATGAAAGCAGGCAAACTTAGAGCATGTGATGCAGGCTGTCCTTCTCTGTGGTCCACGGCTGTGCTCCAGGAGTAAATTCCCAGAGCCTATCCATGGGCATATACCAGTATGTGTTGAGCATGGAAACATGACTCGTGTGTATTGTGCTGGTTTTGATGAAGTGCTTTGTAACAAATCTGGATGATGAGATACTCTGTTTGCCGGGTGAAGAAATTTTTATTTAGGCATTTAAATATTTACAGATGAAATTGTAGTACAGCACAGAGTAGGTTTGGGCACCTGTGGCTCTCTGTGTGGCACGAGTGAAGTTTCCAACTCACTAGTTGGTATTTAACACAAGGGGAGTTAATTGTCATCTGCAGCCACCCACAGCTATGTTTATGTGTAAATGCTTTCTCCCACTCAAGTGCCTTATGGCAAGCTAATCCGAATGTTAGTGCAGGAATAGGGTTTGAAAGAGGAGTACTATCAAATAAAAAAAATGAAAATATTTAACATGCATTAGTTATGCCCTGCTCTTAGAAAATGCTTTCAGTTTCTCCAGTTTGGACTACAACAAAATAAGAAGACTTAAGTTGTCTTAAAAATCTGCAATAGAAAAAGATAATTAAGACACAAACCATATTTCAGTAATTTTTAAGATGAATAAACTTTTAATTCTGGAGAATTGGATATTAAAATTTTACTTTGCTGAAGACAAGCTGCATACATCCTGTCCTGTGATATGGTCTTTATATTAAGAATATCAATGTTATGATCTTTCTGATTCTTCAGATGATTTTATCTGCTTTTGAAAGTTTACTGGAGTCTCTGATCCTTGAGTGGCATTTCAGATACTCTGGAAATAGGCACTATAGAGACTATAGAGATGCATTGTTGTTATTTTTAAACATAAGGGATATTGCAGACTTAATGGTTTGGAGGAAAGCTAAATGTTACTAATTTTTTTTTTTCTTTTTGAGGCTCTTTCCTGGCATTTCATCCACTTTTGAATTTGGCTGGATGTGATAATTTCTCTTGCTTTAGCAAACAACACTTTCAAGAACAACAGCTTGTTGCATGGTTAATTTTTACCAAACTAATTATTTATAATCATTCTCAGCACATTGGATTTTTCTTAAATACAGGGTACAAAAAAATTTTTGCAAATAAGAGCAAAAGCTGTCTGAGTCTGAATTATGCTTGGGCCGAAAGCGTGTAGACTAAGACAAGACTTTTCCCACCTGTTTCAAGTTTTAGGCAGTTGAACTCAGGCTCGTTCAGTGGTTGGTAGAGAGAAAAAGAGACTTGCGGGAGGGGTTCAACCCACCTGCCTGAGACATCTCTCCTGAAAAGGATCTCTGATAACTACCTTAGACAACAGCAGCCTGCAAAACTGCTGCTTTTGGGGAGCAAAAGTGAGGTGAAGCAAGTCCTCTATTCCATAAGGCATCTTGACATGTGAAACACCTTTCTAGGTGACTTCAGACAAGTTCCTTTAAACTGAGAGACACTGAGTTCCTTGTTCTGATGTGCAGAAATTACAATATTTCACCCACTTCTGTAGTATTGTTAAGATAATTTAATTAAATTTTTGTAGTTTCACATGGAAGAGACTTGGTAGATGTTTTACCAGATGCATTTTTAAAGCTTTTATTTTGTATTTACAGAATCCAATTCCTACAAATGCAAGAACAGAAGGAAAGACTCAGTTGATGTCAAATCAATAGCGTCTCAAAGTAGTGACGGTAAGAAAGTAAACTGTCAAGAACTATTGTATTTCTATATATGCACATACATAAATATATGTAAATATATATTTACAAATAAATGAAGAACTGACTTGGCCTGAGGAGTAAAACTGCAAAAAAGGAGCCAGACAGAGCCACAGCTGATTAAGGAGACATTACTCCAGTTTTTACAACTTCTATAAAACTTTTTTCTTACTATTTGCAAAACAGCACCCCAGCATGAGTAACAGCATTGCTGCATGATGCATAGCAGTGCACAGTAATAGAGAGGAGTGGCTGTGCCACACAATGAGAGCAGCCAGCTAAAATTGCATAGTGAAGCATTAGTGCCACTTCTCTTAGAAAGCTTCACCTTGTGCTCCTGAACCAGTATTTTTGAACATGAAGGGATCTACTGCTGCTGGTTACACAAGAGCCATGTGTCTCCTCCTGATCCCATTTGTGACTGCTTCCTGGGGCTGGAACAGCAGAGATTTCTGTCTGCCATGTATGTAGTGAGGGAAGCACAGTTAATAGGGAGCAGGAATGGATTTCATTAGACCAGTTGTATCACCAAGTTGAGGGACATAACACACTCAGGAGGAGCCGTGTCTGACAGGGATTCGCTGCAATCAAAGGGCTACTGGCAGGTACTGGGCATGGAGTATAATAAATACATAAATACAGCTTCATTCTGAAGTGCAGGATGGATGGAAAATCTTAGAGCAAGAGTGAGAGGTGGCTGCCAAGGAGGTAGACAACAGAGCAAGAAATGAAATGGTAAAGTAAGAACTTGCAGGAAGAGAGATAAAGGAGAAGCGATAGCTGAGCCTGGATTGTTTTGCTGTTCTCAAGCCTTCTGCATTCTTTCAGTGCTGTCATCTGATTTACACTCTGTGGCTCTCTTGAACAGCAGCTCCAAGTTTACAGACCCGACGGTACTCTTCAATGGCAAGGATTCACTCGATGACAATAGAAGCTCCTATCACAAAGGTGAGTCCTGAGCACTGACTTTTTATAAACCCAGAGTCTGGAGTTGCTGTCATGGGGAAGTATGTAGTTTGTGGACAGACAACCAATGGTTTCCTTCACTTTGTATTTAACAAAATAATGTAAATAACTTTTTTTCTCTGAGTACTTTCTATACCTCATCATCCTGTTCCAAATGCTAGTCATAAGGAAGAATATTAAAAAGAGGAAAAGGGTACCCTTGGTAGGTGCACTGTTGCTGGCTGTTCTTTTGGGCCGTGTAGGTGTAGAAGGACATGCTTCCAGTCTCATCTTTGTTCTTGCTATTGATATTTATAAGAGAGCATGCAGAGCAGGGAGCACCTTCATCATGTTCTGTCTCTCTGACTTTCCTACAGTCTTTTCTTCACTGTGTTTTGCAAACTCTGCCACTGCAAATCAGCTTCACAGTCACTTGTAACACACACCAGGGTACCAAGTATCTCCCACCCTCAAAACATTTTTTCCTCTCTATCTTTTCCTGTTGCCATCAAGCTCTTACTTCCCAGCACCACTGTAAGAGCTTTTCCTTATAATCAGTTGTACCTACAGGTGAGGGGAATTACATTGCATTTGCTAAACGAGAATTAGCATAATCAAGTCAAGAATAAAGAGGTTGTAATAAGAAAAGAAAAAAGTGCCATTCACTTTTGTTTGCCTGCCTCCTTAATCTACTTTCAGGTTATTAACATAATAAATGCTGCCCAGGAAAACAGCCCCATCATGGTAGCAGAGGCCTTGGACAGAGTTCTGGAAATCCTGCGGACAACAGAACTTTACTCCCCTCAGCTTGGTACCAAAAATGAAGATCCTCACACAAATGATCTTGTTGGAGGTCTGATGACTGTGAGTAGAATTAGTAAAGATGGAATTACCGCTTTCAGCATCCTACATCACAGTTCAGTGCTCTGCTGTGCTAAAATTTCCCAAGCAATGGGAAGGAGGCTCATAATTCATTACCATTTCTCTTCAGTATTTCAGCCTTTTTACCAGCAGTAGGCACTAAGATGTAGTAAGCTATGGCCACATCCCAGTCTCTTGAGTGCATTCATCCTCACATGTAAGTGAACACAGTTGCCACTAGAAACTACATCATCCAATCTGATTTGTCTCAGGAGACACTGAAGGAGATACTTTCAGAAATTCTTGAAGTTTATATGGGGTTAGAGGGATTGATCTACAGCTGGTCCAGTGCATGAGTAAGATTGCTTTAATCAGATTCTGATTTTGGTCCTGTAAGAGCAGCAAGAGACAAACTGTTTTTCATCATGGATTTATTCATTTTTTAATGTACACTGAACTAATAATTTCCAAAATAATAATGATAATGGCTAATTTGAATGATAAAATCCTCCAGGTGCTAGTGAAAGGGTCAAGGACAGCAATACACTGTACAGTTAATAATATCCTTTCTGGAGGTCTCATATCCGTGTTCCTTGGATCCTTTTATGTCTGTTTTGAAAAACCTGAAAACAAGGATGGTGCTTATAGTGTTGCAATAAGAGCATTGCTTTTAGCACCCAGGAATAGTAGCTAAAGGAAATGTATTGTTTGTGCAACTAATGATTTGTGGTCACTGCCTAAAACTTAAGACAAATTTGTTTTGTTTTTTTTTTCAGGATGGCTTGAGAAGACTGTCAGGAAATGAGTATGTGTTTTCTAAGAGTAAGGCATCATTTTAAACTTCCTTTGCATGTGTGACTTCTTTTGTGGATGCTGCTGACATAGAGCTTTGGGCTAATTTGCAGTGGGATATGTCTTTGGAAACGGTTGGCAAAATGCCTGCAGAACAAGTGCTAGACTGCCTCCATTTTGGAGTTGAAACAGGTTCAGATAGTTAAAATAATGCATTTCAAAATGTTGGCAAAAAATGAATTGTCACTCAAAGAAATGTTATTAATTTTTTGGTTTATATTCAAATAATATATAATAAATCTTTTATATTATAGGTGTTCAAAGACTTTTTCACATAAGGAAAAAAGAGCAGGTTTTCTTGACAAAGAGTTGTTTCTGAAATGGAATTCTGCAGGAGGGGTGTGAGTGGTGTACAGGGAATCCAGAAATGTGTTAATTCCCATATTCCATTTTAACAGATATGAACCTGTGCCACGGTCACCTTCCAGTGCCAAACACCATCAGTGATGCTCCACCCTGTATTGCAAAGCTTCTAGATAACGAGGAAAGCTGGGACTTCAATATTTTTGAGTTGGAGGCTGTTACAAATAAAAGGTACTGGACTCCTTTCCTTAGGTGACCACAGAAAGGCTGCTGAGGAGCTGTAGCAGAAAGCCTGTTGCTCTGGAAAAACTGAAGCAAGTCACTAAATCTGTGAGAGGTCTTTTGCTTGACTCATATCCACTCTGTTCAGGTCACTCTGTCTGGCATAGTCTGATGTTGCTACATGCTGAAAGTCTTGCAGATGCCCCTTTTTCCTGTTCATTTGCAAATGGTCATGCTGGAAGAAGCAAGCCTCTTCCCCTCCTCACCTAAATCACCCTGTGATTGGGGAAGTTCTGAGGAAACTGTGGCTTTTGATTATATGAATTAAAAAATAGAATGGAGGATAAACCAGTAATAGGATCAAGAGACTAAAATTTTAAAGCTTATAATGAAAACAAGAGGTCAGTTGTTTTGAGGTCATTCATGCAGACTGTAAAAATAACCATGTCATCCACAGAGAAAAGTGGTTTTTGTTCCAAGACACAAAGAATCAAAGACACTACCTGGTCTTTCATGCTCTTTTTGCAGAAAATGATCATTTTAAGAATTTGCATTTGCCTGGTTTCAATCGGCAGATGCTGCGTTTTGATTACACCTTTGTCAGCTCAGAGGCTCTGCAGATCATCTTGCAGGAGTGAAAAATATGACTGATGGATAGGACTGTCTCACAGGCAACACAATGTAAATGACAACACTGAGTGGATCTGGATTTAAGAACCAAAAAGATCAGAGGTTTTATATTTACTATTTCATACTTGGAGTCCCCAGCACACACACATCCCCACACACACAGACAGCAGTTTACATTTGACCTTTTCTAGTCTTAGGGCTTCTTAGCCTTTGGGATGTGCCCATGCTGTGTTCAAAGACTGGTTTTTTCCTCAGGAAAAAAATTATTTTTGTTTGATTGACAGATACTAAAACCACAAAAGACCTGGGCTTTTAAGATGTTTTTTTCTGAAGCCACAGAATTGTTGAAATTCTAATGGAACTACACAATTTCTACAAAACACATTAAAGTAATGGGTGAAAGGATGGTAGATGCAATAATTTGTAACCTTTGCCAGGCTTTTCAGATGTTATAGGTGTGCAATTTAAAAATGTTTAATATTCCCCACTCTTTTCTATTATTAAGGTCTTATTGGTTTCTTTGTCAAATGTACTGCTTTTAGAACATCACAAGTTCCTATTTTACAACAGTGCTTTTTTCTTCTATTTTTTTCAGGCCATTAGTGTATTTGGGCTTAAAAGTTTTTTCCCGGTTTGGGGTCTCTGAATTTTTAAACTGTTCAGAAGTAACGCTGCGGGCATGGCTGCAGGTCATTGAAGCCAACTACCACTCCTCCAACTCATACCACAATTCCACACACGCGGCAGATGTCCTGCATGCTACTGCTTTCTTTCTCGGGAAGGAGAGAGTTAAGGTAGAACCATCACCTAGGAGTCCTCTGGGCTAGGATTTCAGTGTGTTTGCCATTTTATGTGTGTCATTCCAAAGTCACATGTTTAAGTACTTGAGTCTTCCTGTAATGCCAGCAAGCCTACAGAGTTTCTCTAGAGTCATTTATACAAATTTACATTTTTAAGTAGCAATAATAGGGATGGGGAGGGAACCTGGCTCTTTTCTATCTCTGGGTAACTGGCTGTTAGCAACAGCTCTTAATAAAGCTTTCCAAAAGCTTTGGAGAGGGAGGTGTGAACTATTCTCCCTGGTACTCAGTGATAGTATGCATGGGAATGGTTCAAAGCTGTACCAGGGGAGGTTCAGACTGGGCATCAGGAAGCATTTCTTTACTGAGTAGCAACAGGCTTCATAAGAGAGGTGGTCATTGCCCTGAGCCTGTCCGTGTGTAAGAGGCATTTGGACAATAAAATGCTTTAACTTTTGGTTAGTCCTGAAGTGGTCAGGCAGTTGGGCTAGTAATTGTTACAGGTGACTTCCAGTATATCCTACACTATTCTAAGACATACAAAGTGTGTAGGAGCAGAGTCAGTGCAGATGCATTCAGGTAAGCACACCAAGGAAACTACTAGATGATCTATCCATTAGAGAATTTTGTACAAAGATATTGCTTAAGTGACAGCATAGTAAAAAGCATCATTAAAGAAAGAGTATTTGGGTAAAGGTGGAAGTAGGAGCTTTGTAGTAGTTTATCTGTGGGCACAGTTAGTGGAAAATGATTGCAAGGAGGTAGGATTCCTACACTGAAAGTTACATTTGCATAATTTGGGGTACCTGGAAATTATCAGAAAACATTTACTGTCATTTTTGTGCCACATAATTTTTTTCTCTTCCTGTAGGGAAGTCTGGACCATTTAGATGAGGTAGCTGCATTAATAGCTGCCACCATTCACGATGTAGACCACCCTGGACGGACCAACTCTTTCCTGTGCAATGCAGGCAGTGAATTAGCTGTCCTTTACAACGATACAGCTGTACTAGAGAGTCATCACACAGCACTGGCATTTCAGCTTACAACTAAAGACAGCAAATGTAACATTTTCAAAAATATTGATAGGTAGGTCTTCTGGAAAAGCAGAGTGTTTGGCAGTTCTAGTTTGGAGCAGACTTGGGAGCCTACCTGCTAAACAATAATATATAGTTTAAATACAGATATTAATATTTAACCTCTTCCAGCATCCCATGTAGACATCATTTTTTAAAAACCATTTCATTCCATCATGACCCCCGTGTTCCAGTCTGTAATTTTCAGAAGCTTATAGAGATGTTTAGTAGTACTTTATGGATTACATTAATGTAGTCAGTTGACAGCCTAAAGACTGCACCTTGGCCCACTGACTTTTGGTTGCAGAAGACTGGAAACTACTTTTTTGTAGTATGTTTTTCCACCCCAGCAGCTGGATGCTGCATGCTATGTCTACACAAGGTCCTGTGCTTCCCAGCACTACTGCATTCACAAGGGATGGAAAGGGTGGTAGCAGAGGGACATGAAGCTCTGGGAGATCTGGAGGCTTCCTGTGGCATGCCCATAGCCTGGGAGTTCTCACTGCATAAGCCTAACTTTTACAGGGACAAGGTGAGAGAGAAAGAGATCTGAAAAGGAAAGGGCCTGATCCCAAAAAGGTGATTAATTTGTCTATCTCCCATAGCAGTGTTGCTTTTGAACAAATTTGAGCTTTGCGTTCCAGACTAGCATAGAGTGGCATGGATATATTGGTACCATTCTTGGAGAAGTTGTCTTAGTATTAACAGCATTACAAAACTGAGTTGTAAATTTTTATTAACGTCAGGGAGTTGATTTTCATTAGGTAAAAATAACAGAGCTGGTGGAACTCAGAGAGGCTTGACCTAGTCCAGTTCTCCATCCCTAGACTGTTCCTATCTCTGAAGGTGCCAGCTCACGTGGGTGAGCCCATCAGAAGTGTTTTGCAATGCTGTCTGGGCAGGGATGAGGAAAGGACAAAGCTCTGTCTGGCAGGCTTGTGAGCAGAAACTCTTTTTCTTTCCTAGAAATCGCTACCGGACATTGCGCCAGGCCATTATTGATATGGTTTTGGCAACAGAGATGACGAAACACTTTGAGCACGTGAACAAATTTGTGAACAGTATCAACAAGCCTATGGCATCTGAGGAGACCAGCCCACATGTAAGTGGGGACTTTACACCCTCAGGCGTTTCAATGAAATTCTTCCAAGACAACTTTAAGTATCATTTTCATTCACCTTGCATTAATTTGCACTGTGGTAATGCCCAAATGACAGAACTGGACATCACACATCAGTGTGAAAAAATACTTTTTTAGTTTATTTTTTCCTATGTCTAGCTCTACCCTCAGCTCATTTAAATACTTCATTTATAAGCCTTGTCTTCAAAGCCATCTTGTATTCAGAAAGTATGTGGGTGGGTGTTGTTTTACATGGAAAATTCTGTGCAGGGAGCCAGGGTGGCACTTGTGCCTGTGGTCCTGTCTCCCAGCAGTGGGATTTGCCTGAGCCTAGGGTTGTAACTGAGAAAACTGCTTGATGGTTTTCTATCTGTGTAATCTGGACCCTTCAAGCCCTGAGGAGTAACTTCCCCTCCACTCCTGAGTGTACCAAGACATGCCCAGGCCTTTGTTCCTATCAGTTATACACCCTAATGGTCCATCACCATCCAAGGTATATTTTGTAAGCTGAGTTTCCCATCCCTTACCTTCTCTTGTTGCTTCTCAAGACTGAGCATTCAGGGTTCTCCAGGGCAGTGTTACCTGAGGAAGACCTACCTTAACCCACCTTAGTGAAAACAGTGCTTTTTGGAAGCACTGGAGGAAAAAAATCAGACAAAATTGAAGGTCAGCAATACTAAAAAGAGATAGAAGTACCTTCTATTAGTTATCTGTAACTGGATTTTTTGACCTGTATACTGTCATGGGTGCAGAAATCAGTCAGGACCGCTGAGGTTTATGACTTCAGAGACAGCATTATATCAGTTGAGCTGAACTGCTTCTAGGGACTGCTGAGCTCCACAGTCTCAACAGTTTGGGCTGGAAATCACAAAATGCTGCTGAATTTACTTCACAATAGAAGTGGAGCACAGAACCACTTGTACTACAGACTGGTTGTTTTCCCCCAATATTAGGTTGTTCTGTTCTTTACTGTTAACAGTCACTCTTTTCTATTTTTGATCTTGAACAGTAGCTATGGTGCAGGTTTAATTTGGCAGGTCTTTGCTGGGCTACACATGCTGAAAAAGAATTAACTGCTAAACAGAAGTCTAGAAGATTAATACCTGAACTGGCAAAAGTCACTGCAAAATATCTCCGCATCAACCACGATGACATTAATTTAGTCATGGGGGGAAAAAAAGTACTTATGTTCAGTTTTTGACTCAAGAGTTGAATTTAACAGTGAAAGGAATCACAGAAATACATTGAGAACAGAGTCCATGCCATAATGAGCTAAGGTGTAGGCTTTTTATTACTCCATAAGGAACATCATATACCTGTGCTCTTCTAAACTGTTGAAGACCTGGAATACGATGCCACAGCAGATTCATAACCACTGCCTTGTCACCTCTGCCTGCTCTCCAGGGCAGTCAGTAAGCAGTTTGGTATTTTACTATCTTAACAAGCAGAGACATTCTGCAGTCAGTCTGCAGCTCTTGTGTTTTCCTACTGTTAATCTCATATATCTAAGATTTCACCCTTGCTCATAACTAAAACCAGAGATTATTCAAACTCTGGCACAAAGAAGGCAGTTTTATGTGTAAACATGCTGGAACTGATCATCCTGCTTTTCTGTGTATAAAAGTAACAAGTCAGTAGCACAAGTCAGTTCAGCCCCCTGTCCCTGCCTGAGTTTTCTCATTTAGAAATGAAAATCTTAATTCCAGAATCTCCCCTAAGTGAAGCAGTCCCCTACCATCACCATCCCCAAATTTAAACACTCAGCACTGAGGATCTTTTATGAGCTTGCAGGTGGTGGATGTGTCCCCTGTCATGATTCTCTTCCAAGAGGACAAGACTGGGATGCAGAGAAGGGGACAGCCCATCTGATAAAGAGCCTGTGGCTCTTTATCTCAAAAACGTAGCTATTTATTCTGAGAATCTTCACAACTGTAATATGTATTGGGGTTATCATTAGTTATTTAGTAAGGTTTCAGTTCTCAGACATCATTTTCTTCTCCAAATTGCTGGTGCTCTGCCTGGAATTAAAGGACAGCAGACTGAGTGCCTGTTCACTGCCCAAGTGCAGTACAGCTGATAATGATGCCCTTGCTCGTGCCAGCAGCAGATGCAGTCCTTGGTCCCTGTAATCAACTCTCCCTTACAGAACGAAGGCAGCGACACTGAATGTACAGCCAATATAAAGAATTTTCCAGACAACCAGACACTGATCAAGCGCATGATGATTAAATGTGCAGATGTAGCAAATCCATGTCGCCCCCTAGAGCTATGTATCGAATGGGCGGGGAGAATTTCAGAGGAGTATTTTGCACAGGTATGTATATTTTAATGATTTGACATACTATATAAGAAAGTGCATATTAGCTGGTCTGCTGTTCCACACAGGGTCTGCCTGGGTGTCACCACAGAGTCCAGATGTATGGTTTTTTTGTTCCCAGCCAGAACTGGCCCCTCAATCTCATGCAGAAGAATTCACTCCAAGTAGTTAGCTGGTTTTCTTACCAAGAAGCTCATTGTACAGAATGGTGGAAAGGAAGTTTTGTTTTCAACTTTATCTGGCCAAAACAAAATAATTTGATTAGCCTCAGTCAATTTAACTGGCTGAAACTCAAGACTGTCACCAGTCTAGCTTCTACTCCCAATACCTTCCATGTAGGGAACATGAAGATCCATGCCTCATGCAGCCTTCAGCTGAAACACTGGGATGGCCCTTTCCCTGTCCAGGTAGGATCTGAACTATTCTCATTGCAGGCAGATGAGTAGAGCAGGCACATTGGGCAGTGTAAATACTTATCACATGAGATCTCTCCAGACAGAATTGGAAGCTCAGCTTCCTTTCTTCACATTGATTTTTCTAACAGAAATGTATCTGCTTCCTACAAGTGAAATATTCTTTTAGTTCTTTATTTGAACAACTGATAAAACTTTAGCTTTGGTAATGGTACTGGAATCAGAGCTATGAGTGGAGACAGAAAGGCAGGTGTGCCTAACCATCCAAATTCAGATCATACATGTGGCTGTAGTTAGTACCTGGGACATGTGTGAATCTCATTCTGACCACAGTTAATAAATTCTGTCACATCCTAAGTAATATCAAGGATCACTTAGACTGTATCGCCCCAGCAGTCAAGCTGTCATAAGCTACCTTTAAATTGCCCAGCTTAGACACTAGCCTGCTTGCAGCAATGTGAGGTGTTGAGAACTGTTCTACTGTTCATCTGCTAATTTTGCTCTGCTGCTAATTCCAGCATTAGATGCTGCCTGTACTCCTTATAAGGAGAGTGGTTTGTGTTTTTTTAAATTAAATTCTAAGAAACTGTTGAGGTGATTTGATCCTCCACCATACTGAGTGCAATAAGACTGGACCTGTTCTAGTTGTGGACACAGAGTTAAAAGGGCATACCTTTACTTCCATTCATCTTACAACTTGATACCAGCAGAGGAAGCAGCCTTGGCAACAGTCTCTTCTTGAAATTTACAAATGGTTTGAAACAGCCACTAGAGATAGGAAAAATGGAGAGATAAAACCTGTCTTCTGCTAAAGGACTCTGCAACCCCATTTTCCAGTTTTTAGCTGGTGTTACCCTAATCACCAGATTACAGCATTCTGTCTTGCTGGAGCTAAGTGCAATCACAGCACAACAGTAAGGAGAAAGGGAAGAGATATTCAGTCCCTGTCCAGATGAAATAACACATGAAACTAAGGCAGTTCACCTCAGGCATTCTAAGGTTTGTCTCAAATCTTCTACTACAACTCATCTGATGCCCTGACCTTTGCTGCTTCAGCATGAAAGTCAGCAAAGCTTTAGTAGCTAACTGTAGTTTTGTCTTCTTAGACTGATGAAGAGAAGAGACAGGGTCTGCCTGTTGTAATGCCAGTATTTGACAGAAACACCTGCAGCATCCCCAAGTCTCAGATTTCCTTCATTGATTATTTTATAACAGATATGT
Organism: Serilophus lunatus; assembly: GCA_013399895.1. NCBI lineage: Eukaryota > Metazoa > Chordata > Aves > Passeriformes > Eurylaimidae > Serilophus > Serilophus lunatus. The sequence continues at coordinate 307,428 of VXBA01005294.1, read as the reverse complement.
TTGATGCGTGGGATGGTAAGTACTTGTGTTTAATTTCTTGTTCTGAAGCAGAGATTCCTACAGACTAAAACAGACTAAAACTGGCCTTGAGTCCACTTTTTTCAGGCACAGTACCCACATGTAGGCAGTACAGCGTAGGATGTTACAAAGTGATACTGCTGAAGCTCATTTCACTGCACACAACATACAATTTATAAAGTTGAGCACTTACCAGGCAATCTATGCAGAGAAAAAGTAATGGCTTAAAAATAAGCTTTTTTTAATCTACGTCTTTTTTCCTTTAGCAATGTGTTTCTTCTGAGCAGCAGAAACTTAATGACTGCATGTTAGCAGAATTCAGTAAATCGTCATGCATTACGAAAGGGATTTTCTTGAAAGACAAACAAAATTAAAAAATCCTTCCCCTTTTAGTATCACTTTAAAGAGCTCAGGGAACGAAAGAGAGTAGAAGAATGCCAATTTCAGATGAGGTTGGGCTGTTCTTCTGCCCATTCTGCACACATAGTACAACTGTTTCTCCTGTTCTTTCAGCATTTGCACATCTGCCTGTTTTGATGCAACACTTGGCTAATAACTACAAACACTGGAAAACACTGGATGATTTAAAGTGCAAGAGTCTCAGGCTCCCATCAGAAAACAACAACTGACATTTAAGTCAAAAAAAAAGACCTCTCACTCTACCAGTTTCACTGTGAATCACTTAAAGACTCTTGGCTACAAAGGGGATGATCTTGCCTTTCCAGTGAAATTAAGACTACATGACCAGAAGGAAATATTTTATTCACCATTTTTAAGCTTCTCTGAATTCCACAGGAAAATGTTTTTCAAGGAGGGTATATAATCCACAGATGATAAGCGGTTTCTGGAAATAATATTTTGTGGCAGAAAATGTACTTCTGAAACTGATTTCTAATACTGAATATGCACTTGTTGAATCTTGTAGTTGATACAACTGTATTCACTAACACTTCACAACTGTTTCTCAGACAGGGGTAATACAGTCACCAGAACAGTAACAAAAGCCTGATATATTAGCATAAAAACTTCCTACTTATCTAGCATAAATTTCCAAGTCTTTCAATGTCCTTCAGCTCTCCAAACCATTCTTCTAGAGGGGATATGTACAGCAGAACAGGTAAACCTCAATAAACTGGATACAGTAAAAAACCCCAAACCTAGCACCTTTTAAAACAACCTTCTTATTACAGAGATTTTCCCTCAGAGCACCAACTGTTCGTTCTTTTCCATATAAAATCTTGGTAGAAATCAATGTCCCCTAAAAGTGATCATATAATGAAGGAAAATAAGCACGTTCTGTATAGCTGGTGCCATCCACATAGTTCTCTGCCATCTTACAGATGTTGTCATGCAAGATTTCATCATATTTTACACAAAAATTATTGTGACACTTAATCACCACCCTTTTTTATAAAGTGGAGTTTGTACACATGGTCATAATTTTTATTAAACTGAAACAAATTTTATGATATGTTCATATTTTGTGGTACTTACTTCTAGGATGAACCTGTCGCTTTTTAAGAAGAGTTTCCAGGTTATAATTTATAACAGCATTATAATTTGTACTGCTTTATCCTCCTAATAAAATGCTGGTTTGTTTTGTGATGTAAAAAGTATTTCAAAATATGTAAATAAGTTAGAAATCAAACCTAGTTTTTCATTAGTTTTAAGAGATAAAGTTTACGCTAAGGCTTCCAAAGCACAAATGCATATTTTTGTACATCTCATTTTAATCACATGCAGAACATGAGTTCAAATTTTAGACTATTCTCAGATTATTCAGTTAATATACTAGCAGAACTGCTGATTTTTAACACTGTGCGCTCCAGGCTCAAGCAAGACTGTCTAAGCTGTGGCTGCAGCTGAAGCAGTCCACCTCCCCTATGCTGTATTAAAAATAAAACTGGGAGGGAGAGAGGGGGTGGGAAAAAAAGCAAAGAGCATTATTTAGATTGCTGTGGAAAAATAGTGACAATGCTGTTTGCTGCAGGTAGCTTACATAATGTGCCAACCTTTTTTGTATGTTTTGTATCAAGTCCAGAAACAAAAGGAAACATTCATAAAATGTATGTGCAGAGAAATGTACATAAGCTATATTTTTGTTAGACTTGTAACAAATCCTTACTTTTGTCATAGCTGAGTCAGGTTGCTGTGTATTAAAATGCTGTATTATGTATATTTGAAGAATTATGTTTCTGGTAAAGCATGTTTATTGATTCTTTCCTATTATCTATGGCAACATTCTTCAATGAATTTTTATTCAGATAAGTTGAACCTCTGTTTTTTAATATTGTAAACTGTTTGCTTTTACCATTCCTTTATTTAGAATTAGTGCTCTCGGTGGTTGTACTTTAACTATTCTGATAACTGAACTCTCACTACAACTTGCATTAGAGAAAGGAATTTGCCAAGATTCAAAGCTTTGTTATCCTAATTTAATTTGTTGAATACAGTAACACTGTAAGATCATATCCATGGGAAACATTTCAATTCATAATTTTTGTCACACTTCTGTCACAAACTAAAAAATGTGAACAGTGGAAAGAATGTAAAAAATAAAGTCCAACTTGTGAACCAGAATTCAGGCCAAGGCATTAATGTGGAATCAATATATTTGTTGAAAGATCCTGTATTTCTTCTCAAAGTCAGACTAAAAAAAGCAATCTGTGTGGAGATGGGTCCCCTTCAGGAGCAAAATAAACCAGCACAGATTAATCATCATCTGCCAGTTGTGTCAGATTTCCCAGACTAGTTCAGTTGACTAACAGCTGCTTGTTTCATGCTATTGTCAGTGCACAGATGTGTAAAACAGCCACCTCAGAGTTGTAGAAGTATTAAGGGTAGCTTTAGTAGATACTTAGTTTTATGGTGTGAATATACGGAATTCAGTGTTACTGCAAGGCGCAAAAAAAATTTTTAAAACCCTGTAAGTCAGAAGTAAAAATTCTCATCTGTTACCATAATTTTGGCTCACTGCACCTCCCAACAGCAAGTGACAAATTGTCATCTAGCAGAGGAATGGGATTGTATACCCTTGACATGTTCACTGTGACACTCAAAGTTCATTTGTAAAACAAAGAACTCAATTTAATACTTTTGACCATCTTTGAAGGAAGAGACCCTTGGGAGATCTATTGCCAGTGGAGTGTATCTGATAACAACAGCACTTCTGATAGATAGAAATATTTATACATGCATGTATGACTATTTAAGGATGAATTACATCCCTAAAAGCCAAGTGAGTTTTGTGACTCCAACTCTTCAGTTGAACAGGTCTGTTTCTCTACCAGGTATTCATTTAAAAGCAGTCACATGAAAAGGAAATAGTTGTTCTCATGGTTATGAGATAATAAAATTAGGAACTTCCTTCTCTCTAGTTATAACTGACAGCAATACTCTCTCCAGAAAACCTAAGTTTTGTAAGCTTTCACTGTAAAGGTTTAGTAACAATATGTAAACACATGCTTTATAGACCACTAAACAGTTACTTCCCAATTGAAACAAAGGAAAAAGAGCAAAAGAGAAATTTATCTCCCCAGCTTGTCCTGGGGAAGCCAAAAATGCAACACTTGCTGATAAAGATAAGCTGAAACAATGCAGACTTAACATGCCTTTCTATGTCAAATTTAATACCATAAACCCGAAGACATTTTATTCTTAGCTGTAGTTGAAATGCCTTTCCTACACTGCTGGACAGAAAAGCCAACCTGAGCAAAGAACGTGCACTCAAGTTTTAACACTGCTTTAGCCTTTTTAAATGGAAAGGAGAGGGTAATGTACCAATTTCTCCCATCTGTTTTATGTTTTTGAAATATTTTTAAGTATAGAGCTCAAAATGACATAAGATTAGCTGTGTAAGTTGACTAAAGTAGGGAAAAAATAGAGCTCAAAATCTTACTGTCCCTCTGCCCTGCCTTCCAGACAAGATTACAGTCAGATTCAAGAGGCAAAGGTTGGCTTCTGGGTGGTAGGAGGAAGGCAAGTATCCACATCCACTGGCAGAAGCAAGTCTAAAAGTCTAATAGTCTAAGCTAGGAGCTTCCTCCATTTGCTTCTGCTCTTGCCAGCCCTTCGTTTTAATTGCACTTACTGTAACCACTGTATCAGTAAGTCTAGAATTACAGCCCTGTGGTCTCCTGTACTGAAAACAGTTCTCTTTGATTGAAATGGAAGAGATGGCACTGAAAAGTTGAACAAGACTTACTTCTAAACCGTGTAAGTACTGGACCTTCTGAGTAGAACTGAGGACAGAAGCACCCTCTTCTTCATGGTTTTACAACCACTAAGTTTATGAACTCTCCTTTTTCCCTAGTTCTTCTCTGTTCAAATAGTAACTTACCACTCATTTGTCTTGTTCTCCCTCGCACTTTCTTTGTATCAGTTCTGGGTTTAATGTCCCCTTTTTTTGGCTTTTGTCTTTTTGTCACAATGTTTTGAGGGTTATGTTTTAGTTTGAGTTTCTTTCCCTACTTTTGTTTAGCTTGTAGATTACTCTTGGTATCTCAGATTTGAAAAAGGCATTGTGTATTTAGATGCTTTTTATTTTTAAACTTGGACATACTATTTACCCTTACAAACTTGGTGCAGATTTCTCTGAAGTCAGACTTCAGCTCAGAATTTAGTATTCATATGGCAGAACACAGTTTTCCTAGTACTGAACATATCAATTGCTACTGCTTAAGAAAGTATGTTACATTCTGAAAATCCATGGTAAAGCCAATGCTTTTTATTAGACACAAATAAATTTGATGAATGCACTATGGAAAGACTAAACTAAACCAATCATACTTCATGCCAGACATTGTAACAGTGCTGTATAAACTCCAGTAATGTAGGGTAGTCCGCAACAAAAGAGCAGCTACTACTAGCAAGCAGTATCTATATACCTCCATGTGCCAAAAACTAAGACCTGACAAACTGACATTGCCTACCTTTTTTGACTTGTTCTTACCCTTGATGCAGGACAATAACTTCAAATGCAAAACCTCTGAGAACTGTTTCTTTTGGCGATTTCTGTAGACACACAAATCTGAGCCATCAGTGAGGAACGTTTAGCTTCTAGAAACAAGTTAGATAAAGCAGGAAGCTGCAGATTTTTTGCCATGCCTCCTTTCTGCACATAGCACCAAGGATGCCCCCAGCTGCTTTAGTTATGACCTATTGAAGTATTTTCACAAATCTTGACGTCCACTCATGACTATTTTAAACATTATGAACAACATTAGAAACTATTTATCGAGTCATCATTCTCTTCAGTCTTTCAAGAGAACACCATTTCTGCTGACAGAGTAAGCCAACATGCAAAATTCTCCTTTGAGAAGAGTAATAGCAACTAATAAAATTTCTAATATAATCATTACATTAAGTGGTAAGACTTATTGGTAGCAAGATTCCCAGTAGCTCAGACATTCCTTAACACTCATGTTTAACACACATCCAGTTTATATACATGTAGCCTGTATTCAAGCAATTTAAAGTTTGAGCTGCAAATCACCATTTTGTGCCAATTTTTGAAACAGTGTTAAACTGCGGAGGCTAGATTCTCGTTCACCATCTTTCCACAAAATAATGAGGTGGTCAGCAGAGCATGTAGCCAATCCCAGCTCACCAAAGTACAGGAACATCTGCAATGAAACAATTATTGTTACCTGGATGCTTGCAGGAGATAGTTAACTTGCTTAACTATTTTGTGCACAGCTGAACTAAAAAAAAATATATAGGAAAAGCCTCTGCTTATATGCAAAATTACACTGTATACTGTAAGTTTGAGATGTCACAAATCGCTACACAAAACTCTTTAAACAGCACCTCATAGCGAGATGTCAATTTTTAAAATCAGTAAGGCTTTAAGGATACGGAAGCTAAAGGACACAAATCTTGAAGAAACTAGTTCTAAGTCAGCAGTAGAAAAGTGACTGACTTGCCTGAACTCTGATCTGGCTTCTTAAGCACAGAAGCCACCATTCTGTTCATTTGGTACGCTGTTCTCTTCCCTACAACACAACAGGCTACTAGCACCAGGCCTGGACGGATCGAAGAGCAAACAACTATGACAGACATCAGCGCACACCTGGTCTCACAAAGGAAGTCAAACAGGCAAGAAATGCAACAGAACAGGAACGTACAGCAGCAGTGGAGGGATTTTGCAAGACCAATGGAGCTGACAAGTCATGAGGTCATCCCTGACTTCAGAGACCTTCATAAGGCTGCCTAAAATTAACTACTAATTGCAGTTCAACACAATAGCAAAGGGAACCAGTGATGTCACTATGGCATGCTTGCAGTGCCCTGACTCTCCATTTTCTTGAAGGGATCTGCCTGGGGAAAGCATTCAGGCCAAGGCCCACCTGCTCTGGGAATGGCCAGAGGATTCCAGTAGAAATAGTCTGCCAAACCTTCATCTTGACCATCACATTTCATCATGACTCTACATTTTCTTACTCAACAGCTCCAGTCTCCCCAGAGTATAAAAAATAAACAAAAACTGTAGAACTTTCCTTATGTAGAACATCACAGGAAATCACATCCACCATCACTTCCATTACTCCTTCACTCGGCAGCATCCCAGGCAAGATCCAACATATGCCTCTCACCTTCTGTGCTGTGTCTCTTACTGAATTACACAATATGTCCTCTTTCTTAGATAGCAACTTTCCAAGTTGATAATAAGACCCTTTTCAACAGTTTTTTTAAAAGAGAGATGGCAGAAAGGGACAGAAAGCCTTGCAGAAATCCCTATAGCAGAATGGTTCACCTTAGGTATTAAAAGCTTTCGGGTATTGGCAGCAGCACTTCTGAAATCCAGTCTGTCTCCTGAATACTTGTGAGCAAAGCTACTCCAGAATCACACCAGTCCTTTCTATCTGCCCTTCCCCCTGCTCCTGCCAAGAATGCGTACAGAAGTCCACTGCAAAAAAGTGATTTGTTACTCCAACAGAGCTGTCAAACACAGAAAGGTGTGGAGGGAAAATGCCATTTAAAACAAAAACATACTATATGAGGCAGACAGAAGCATGGAATGGTACCTGATCTCAAATTAAGACCTCTTTAATGCGTACAGCACAGAAGGCTAAGAAATTACTCAATGCGTTTTGTTTTGTATGAGCCCTTGTTTAGATTGTGAACTTAAGATGAAACCTAGGTCATGTATGTGGTTTCCAGCTGTACTGTCTGCAATCTATAAAAGAAACCAAATGCACTACCAGATTATCTGTAGCATATATATGTGCAAACAATCCTCAGGCATTAGTGAGCAAGTCTGTTAAGTCAGTATGTATGATTGTTTTCATACTGCACTAGATATACCACACAATCAATGCGCTCCCAGACTCCAGAACCAAAGTTATAGCTTTACAGCTGTTTAAGGAATGCTGTCAAATTTACATTCCTTACTAACACTCACGTTTTCTTGTTCTTACTAAAGCTGACCTACCTGCACAGCTGATGAATGACCAATCAAATCACCAACCAGCTCCAAGAAATACATAGGCGTATTCTCCTGCATCTTCTTAGCAGTTTGGTTCGCCTGCTTGTTTGCCCTTCCAAATCCCCACATGTTGAAAAACCCTAAGAGGGGGGGAAAAAAAATCTCGTTTTGGCAAATTCACAAATACAATTTATTTCCTCTAGCTGAAGGAAGAACTAGAGCCACACAAAATCTAAAAGCAGGACAGTCTGCATGACAAAATGACAGGAGATTCTACTGTGCAGCATTTCTACATCTGGATTTTTCATCTTGGAGGAGGAAAGAAATGTAGCCACTTGTCCTAATTAGACGTAATTTAGTAAACATGCTCAATTACACACCTTGATGAGACAACATACAGATTAAAGAAGAAATACAAATATTTCCTAAATTAACTAACTGAACAGCAAAGGTAGACACGGGACAGTGATATTTACCTTTGCTCTGTCCTCCTAAAACGTTACTTGTGCAAAGAGGAGAAAAATGAGGTGCCAGCCTCTCCCCTGTGTGTCCTGCACAACAGCATTAAAGTGCTGGCCCATGGGCTTCTTCCTTCAGATTTAAAACAATCAGCCAAACTGGAGTGTAAAGATAGTACTCCACACGTTCCAGTTAGACAGCACAAAAATACACAGCCACAGCTACCAGAGGAACTGTGAAACAGTACTGACTAAGAAAGTTGGGTTCTGTTCACAATGCAGTTTAGACTTTATTCTCAATCCTTCCTTCAGCCCCATCGGCACACAAAACTAGAAGTGCTACAAGTGCTCAACCATGGCCCTGGTGCAAAGGAGATAAATGGTGAAATCAACAAGTCCTAGAGGATCTTTGGAATAAAAATAGAGGAAATCAACAAAAATGTCTCACTATGGTTTCTTTGGAATATCTTGATTCACAGAAGTTATAAATTTCCAGTGTGAAGCCAAATACCACTTGTCACTGTGTGGATCAGCTGTCACCAGAAAAACTGAAGACAAAACATTCCTGAAAAACTGTTTCTAAAACCCAGACAGCGAAAATATATTTGCAAAAGTTACCAACAAGATATGAACAGCCTGGTAGACAAGACACATCAAAAAAATTATTCACAGCTTGAATAATGAAATTCTTACAAGAGATTAACAGTCTGTTGCTGTTCCCAGTCTTTAATTCTAATTATATTGTCCAGAGCACCTGTCCAGGATGATGACTGCCAGCATGGAGGGAAGCTGCTAGCCTGGTCTAAGAGTACCAAGTACTACAAAAAATTCCTGTCACTTCTCAAGCATAAGCTGAAAACACAAAGGAGATGGAAGCAGGGTTGCACCACTTGGAGTGAATACAGAGAGGCTATCAGAATAAGTAGAAATGAAACAAGGAAGGCCACCTGGAATTAAATCTGGCAAAGGAAGTCGAAGACAAGATGTATTCTTCAAATACATCAGTCACAAAAGGAAAACTAAGGATAATGTCGACCTGTTAACTTAAATGGATGGGATGTGCAGCCCTTCAGAAGGACCTCAACAGGTTGGAGAGATGGGCAGAGAAGAACCATCTGAAATTCAACAAGGGCAAGTGCAGGGTGCTGCAGCTGCAGAGGAATAACCCCAGGCACCAGAACAGGCTGGGGGCTGACCTGCTGGGAAGCAGCTCTGCAGAGAAGAACCTGGGGGTCCTGGTGGACAACAAGCTGCCCATGAACCAGCTGTGAGGCCTTGTGGCCAAGAAAACCAATGGTAGCCTGGGACGCATGAGAAAGAGCATTGCTCTTGATTGAGGGAGCAGATCCTGCCACTCTACTCAGCTCAAGTGAGGCTTCACCTGCAGTGCTGTGTCCAGTTCTGGGCTTAGGACAACAGAGACGTGAAGCTCCTGAAGGAAGTCCAGTAGAGGTCTACAAAGACAAGTAGGGGACTGGAGCATCTCCCTTACGAGGCAAGGCAGAGGTCACTGGGCCTGTTGAGCCTCAAGAAAAGATGACTTAGAGGGGACCTCATCAATGTCTGTAAGTATCCGAAGGAAGGGTGCCAAGAGGATGGAGCCAGGCTTTTCTTGGTAGTGCCAGGCAACAGGATAAGCAACAGGCAGAAACTGATGCATAGGAAGGTTGTGGAGTCTCCCTCACTGAAGACACTTCAAGTACCACCAGGTTGCAGTCCCATACCATGAGCTTTAGGATGACCCTGCTTCAGCAGAGAGGTGGAACCAGATGACCCTTCCTAATCAACTCATTCTGTGATTCTGTGATTCTGTGAATGTCTGTACTTGAGTAAAATACTCCTTCTAACAGTAGCAATTAGCCCTGAGGTGTGCAGTGCCTAGTAGTATGTAAATGAGGTTGGTCACAGCCTCAGAGCGAGTCTCAGTATCATTCCAAGTTCAAAGAGGAGACACAGAAAATATTTTTTTATGCTATGTGCTCATGTGCAAGCTTTTCTATCTTTCTTCACAGATCCTGCAATTATTTAATTTTGCATGGTAGAGGACTTAGCACTATTTGATGCAAGGAGGGAAGAATGAAGGTTCATCGGGAGAGCTCCTAATATTTGTTAAACCACCTGATACAACTGTAAGCTTTAAATAAGCTTTATGACATAGAACTACTTCACTTCAACCTTTTAGTGTCCCATATCAGATCTTGAGAGGGTTGTACACCCATGCGTTCTTCAGTTTCCATCCCACACCTGTTATCAGTTGGTTAAACATAAGAGATTATCTCTTTTTTACAAAGTCTGAAAGCCTCTCTGTTCCTATATGGTGAATACTGGGTTTCCTCTTAAGTTTTTAAATGTTCTCTTCATCCCCCACTACTAGCAAACCTGTTGGAACTGGTTCAGCTGGCAGCTGCTGCTTTTCTCTGAGTTCCCAAATGCGCACACTGCCATCTTCTGAACAGGAGATCAGCTGCCTGTAGAAACAGTTCATAAGCAACACTTATCTGTGCAAATCACCTTGTTATTCTTCTACAAAAGAGACAGCAAGTTACCTCAAACGAAGGGCATTTGTAGCACAACAAACTGTAATAGACTTGTAGAATAGGTGGGAAGAATAAACATTTTCAACCTCATTTTAAAAGCATACCACTTTGTAAAACAAAGCATAACTAGTTTAGACTATGCAAGCACAGTTCCACTAATTGGTTTCCATAAGCTTACTTTCATTATGCAAAACCCTATTTACACAATTAGAATAGCATTTACAAGATCAAGGCCCTAATTTTTACCTTCTGACAGACTTCTGCTCCATTGAACAGGAGCAAAAGGGATCTAACACTACTACTATTAGAATATATATATATATATATATATGCAGCAAATTGTCCAAATTGGCTGTCAAAACAAGTTCCAGATAAAAATTCAGCACTAATGTAAAAAGGCTGGAAGTTACTACTTTTTCTTATTTTGTAACAGTTGAAATGTTTTATTTAGTGAAAAGTATTTACTGACTACGCCATATGTCTTTGTTTATATAAGTAAAATGCCATTAAGGTATGTTTTCACAATGCAGACAAAAACACATTATCAAGTTTGCTTTTGAAAACAGCTATTTTCAGCCTGTGTACCAGTCATACCGGATTATAGTTTTTTCCCATTGAATTACAATGATGAATTTTCAAAAATCAGATCAACAAGCTCTACCTAATAAAAGCAGCTTGAACTGCACATAAGTCCCTGCCCTAGAGATCAGGACGTAGCTTTGCAGTCTGTCTATAGTCGCCCTTCTAACTTTTGCTTTTCTTTATTGCATTAACGAAATGTACTGTGACTTGTACCTGTTTGGAAGTTTCTCAATGTGCAGCACAGAGGAGTCATGAGCAGTTCTCTGGCAGGCAATCACACGCTTCATTTGAAGATTATATACATATATGCCTTTCCCAACAGCAGCAAACACACACTAGAAAGAAAATTCAACAGAAACAGATACTGAAAATCACCCTCCATGTAATAGATTTCCAGTGATACTGTGATGTCCTCCAAGCTGCACTGTCTAGCTTGTTTGTGTTCTTATGTTACTGCTTTATCCCCAACATACAAAAAATTACAGAAAAAATACGGATTTCTTTTTTTTTTTTTTTGAGCAAATGTGGGAGGGATATCCTCCTATACTCTAAGCAGTTATTTAATGTCTGTGTTTTTATCCTGTATCATATAGTCTAAGCAGAAACCAAGGATACCAACCAACAAATCAATACACTTCTGCAATCAAACATTTATGTTCTTACACAAAAATAATGCTCTGTATTTTTAAAAACTTATTTTGTTAAGAAAGCCTCAGAATACAGAAAGCTGTTCTGCATTTTTGCCTTTTTTTCTGAAATTCAGCTGAAGGTGGACAAAGAGGCCTTGATCAAGCATTTTGGCTCTACAGAGTACAGAAAAGGAACTCTCTCATAGAAAAGTATTACACAATACTGCATTTTGCATTCAATGCTCTTCTTCAGAAGAGTGCAGGCATTCCATCTCATAGCCATCATGACCCTAAGAAGCCAGCAGCTTACACATCCACATCCTAGGCCCTCTCATCATTTGCAATGATCTTAGAGAGAACAAGTGTACAATTGTGTGTATGTACACATGATTAATACTCAGCACCAGAGGAGTGCAAAATGCTTCCACTCAGTACATATTTATGGTTTTGAACATATCTTGTTTAGGTGATGGTATGCTGGAACATTTCCCTGAATGGCCTGCTTCCATTTACACAACCCAAATATTAATGTCTCATAAGCAGTTCACACTACTAACATTTCATACAATTTGTAACTCAGTCATTGTCTTATGACATTTTGACACTCTTCAAAACTCTTTATCCAGGTTTTTGTTCAGGCTGTTGCTTTTTTTTTTTTTTACTTACACAGAGCACTGAAACTAAACAGATCTCTGGCAGCATTGCTACCAAATGAAGAAAAAAACACCCCACTGAGCTCATTTTTATAATTTTTCTAGTTTTGTGTGACGTTCAAATTCAATGGTTCCACATCACTCTTCCACCTTGAGTCATACAGTCTTACAGCCCTGCAAAAGATGCTTTTCATGGAACACCCTTGTTTTTTCACAAGCCCTGGCAAAATCCTGGTCATCCCAAACGCCAAGAAAATAAAAGATGATGAAATAAATTGTAAATCTGTGTTAAAAGTGCTAAACACAGACACACACAGACACAGACACAGACACAGACACACGTACATCAGGGCAGCAGATGCGCTTCTTAGCGCTGGCCTCTAGTACTGCTAAACCTTTGCCATTCCACTTGTTTCTGAATCATGTTTTGCCTACAATCTCAGTGTCAACCTACAAAAGTGTATCTTCTCCAACTACCTAACCACCAAATCTGGAAAACAGAGAAAACATCTATTTTGCATTATTTGTTTTAAAATGAAGAACCATGTTCTGCTTTTAGACTGTAGGTAACAAAATAACGCATTATACGAATACATTTCTTCACCACTTTTTAAGTAAGACCTTTACAATACAGACAGCTCTGCCTCTAAAGCTCCTTCTATTTCAGGATGTAACATTAGAACCATCTTTACTTCCCACCATTCAAAACTCTCACAAATGAATAAAATCCATAGCAATTTGTTTGGTTCAGTTCCATGAATGGAAGAAAGGCTTCAGCAGCCTCAGATTCCACATTCAATGTTTTAACAACTTCTGACCTTCCCAGAATTCTTTTCCCCTCTCTTACAAAAAATCTTCTATAGCTTTAAAGCAGAAAATCAAAATGTTTTGAAGCCAAATTATAGAACTTATCCTAAAAAAATTTGCCTTTAGCTCATTTGAAAAATAAGCACTGACAACAAAATCACTGGAAATCCTGTCTTTAGATACAACCACATCTGTTTTTCCTCTCACACTCCTCAATGTTTCTCTTTCTAGGGTCTTTAGAATGTTTTGTTCAGAAACAGGCAAATGCATCAGAAGATTACTCGGTCTTAGCCTATATTCAGGCTTTTCCACAGCTTTTATTTTGTTTTAGCTCATATCTCTGAATCCATTTCCAGGAATCTCTTTCTTAATCATTCCCCAATAACTGACCTACATGGCCCAAACCAAAAATCTCATTGTACCACAACCATGAAACATCTTTTATTTTGCCGCTAACAGTTGGGAAAATTTCAGAAAGGTAAATAATACCCTGAGGATGTTTAGTATTTGGTTCTCACAGAGTATTCTGACCAAGAACTTATGTCCAAAGCACTATTACAGTAGACTGGACCTTGGACACGTATTTTAGTATGAAATTGACTACAGCCCACCTGAACAGAAGGAGCAACATTGATTTACTATTCTCATGCCTGTTCTTCAGTACCCTTAGATATGACTGTTCAAAGAGGTGTATTGTTGTGAAAACAGCATTTCCAAAAGCATTGAATATGGAAGATGTATGCCATCAAAACACAAACTTTTTTTCTTTAAAGGTACTGTAAACAACTAATAAATCCTTGTCAGTCAAAAAGAAATGCTGTTACTGAAAGTCCATTATGTTAGTTCCCATACCTTCAACACACTATAACCTTCAGTTAGCTCAATAGCCAATATTTTATATAAAAACTGTTGACTGTATAAAAATAGCTGTGCACATCCCATCCAGAAGTATCTCATATTAAAACAAGGAAACTGAGAACACAAAACACTTGGTCTGCCATGGTAAGGTCATCCTAGCTTACTTGAAGTAATTTACTCTAAGTAAAATTTACTTTATTATTACTTTATTCACTCTATTTAAGTTTTTTACCTCCCCATCAGATGTTAAGTGTTGAACTGAAGTTTCATTTGGGCTTTGGGATAACTTTATTTCTGGCTGTGCATCTGGATGGACAGAGGAGTCCCAGAAGTTGCACTCAGATGCCTGCTTTGTCCAGTCAAGTGCATCCCAAACTATTAGCTCACCTACATGAGAACCTGTCACAAAAGTCAAATCTGGAGGAGGGAAAAAACACACATAGAAATATCATTATATTTAAAAAACCACATTTCACACAAAATTACAACCATAGAAGAGTAAGAGTGCCCATTTTCTTGTAAAGCTATGTAGTGTTCAGTACACTAAAGTCCGTGTGCAGTACCTAACTGACTGGACAAAAACCTCTCCCTTTGACTAAATATTCATTTAATTACCTAGCATAGCTCAAACAAGCAAAAGAAGATGAGCTGTCTTGTAAAATTAAAACTCGGAAGGAGAACATCCACTGGCCACAGTGCACAGCACAGTGTAGCAAAGGCAAGGAACACTATAAGAAGTATGAACAAGTATTTGAACTCCATTTCTACATACAAAGTTCTTCTATTCCTTGGACAAAGACTATGGGCCTTGTTCTATGTCATAAAGGGAAATACAGATCGCAAATTAAGTGAATGAGTTAATGGCAAGACTGAAGTTGTTGCTTTTTCCATTCATGGAAAGCAACTACTACAACGATATTTAACACAGATAGTATTTTGTCTCTTTAAGTCAAATATCGTCTGACCCTCATAATTTGAAAGGAGAAAATAATGGCAACAGTCAAGCTCAGAAACAAATACCACAGAATCCAAGTTTTCTTTTTTTCAGCTTCTTGTTACCTCTGTAACAAAGCCCCTTTGCGCCAACCAGGCCAGCACAGATACACCCAATGACAAATATACACTCTGTATTACAACAGTAATAACTTGTCCTGGATTCTGTGGGTACACCATATAAAAAAAAGACAGTGAAAAACAGAGTAGAAGGAGCTGACACTTTTAGCAGAATAGGTGAAATTTCAGGTAATAACTCAGTATTGCCCTAATGGGCAGCAAGATTGTATCATCTTCCAGACCCTCCATATAATAGATGGATATGCAGGCTCACATCTGCACACTCAGAACCTTCAGTTGCCTTGACACAACAACTGCAGGAAACATAACATCATGTATCCCATTTTAGAAGGAACAAGTTAAAAAGTAGCATTTTCAACTTTCACAACAGAAAGAAGACCCAGAGTTCCATTTCCATCAATGACATTGTCTCTCTTCTACATTGCAACTTGCCTGGTTTCATTTCATTATTAATCCATAAACAAAGCAATTATATTTTGACATGTCACTACCTTTGCAGCTATGCAAGAAGGTACATCCACTAGTTAAAAGTGTCACTCTTAAACTTTGGTCCCAATAAAAACTTCAAAGATGAAACATACCCCTGGTAACTAACAAAACTAGGAACATTATAAAATGATTCTTACCATTGACACTGACTAATGACAAAATGTTATCCTCATGGTCAACAAGGCGCTTTACTTCAAGGACATTCCAACCTTCAGACCCATTGCTAGAAGGACACAACCTAAAAATTACTTCAAAAATACAGAAATTGTCTAAGTAAGTTCTTTCATTTGGAATAAGATGGAGCTATGCTTAAATAAAACACATCATTTTCAGAGAGACACAAATTAAAACATAAGTTTAATTAAAACAATACAAGAGTTCAGATGGAAGTTTATATAATAATCAAATGTCTAAACACAAGAGGACTATTTTTATTTTTTTCCTGATTTTTTGATCAGAGAATTCACAGTTTGCTATTTTTCAACTAAGTATTTAATCATCTTGAGCAATGTCTGCTGTTTTGCAGATTAAATGCTCTACTTTTCCCCCTGGATTTTATTTCTTATTTTGCAATTTCAGTGATTTACCCAGCACCTACTGAGAAATGTTTGCCTCGGTGGCCAAGGCAACCAATGGCATCCTGGCCTGTATCAGCAATGGTGCAGCCAGGAGGACCAGGGAAGTGATTGTCTCTCTGCACTCAGCACTGGTGAGGCCACACCTCAAATCCAGCTCTGTCCAGCTCTGGGTCCCTCACTTCATGGACACTGAGGTGCTGTAGTGTGTCCAGAGAAGGGCAACAGAGTTGAGGAAGGGTCTGGAGCACAAACCTTAAGAAGAGGGAGCTGGGGTTGTTTAGTCTGGAGAAAAGGAGGTTCAGGGAGACCTTACCACTCCTAAACTACCTGAGAAGAAATTGTGGTGAACTGGGGACTAGCCTCTGCTCCCAGGTAACAAGTGACAAGATAAAAGGAAACAGCCTCAAGCTGTACCAGGACAGGTTCAGGTTGGACATCAGGGACAATATCTTTCCTGAAAGCGTAATCAAGCATTGGAATGGGCTGCCCAGGGAAGTGCTAGAGTCACCATCCCTGGAGGTGCTCAAGAAACAACTGGATGTGGCACTTAGTGCTACGGTTTAACTGGCATGGTGGTGCTCACTTAAAGGTTGGACTTGATGATCTTGGAGGCCTTTTCCAACCTTAATGATTCTACGATTCTAAATATAGAAAAGTTTCATCATGCATCTCTCTACAAAATTCCTGAATGAGATTAACATTGTTCTTCTCTTTGTCAAGTAATGGAAAAAGGAAGAAGGTTGCTGATCACACCCTAATACCACACACAATTCCATCATCATGCTCTTACACCTGTCTCTGATAAGCATCTGTTACAGACACAAACACTTAAGAAAAACAGAAGTGCAACATACTCACTTAGCTCTTTGCCAACAGCTACTGCAACACAATTTTTGGGCAATTCAACCAAAGCACTGATACCTTTGAAAAAAAAACCCAAATAAACCAGGCAATAAGGGAGAAAAGCATAACCACTGGTCACAAGAAAACACGGCAAACTGTTAATTCCTTATTAATAAAGTTCTTAATCTTCCTTCTACTTAAAAGTTATTGTCAAACAGAAGCATACTGCCTAAAATTAAAGTTAAATGACAACAGAATTGAGCAGATTATCTCAAATGGGGGTAAGGCCTGGAGTTTTGGTCTGAATCCAGCACAATTCCAAACATCAAACTTGTGGTGAAGTTAAGAGTAAATTATCTTTTTAATTAAAATACAGTTAAGATATTTATGTCCTAATGCTGGACAGTATTAAAGACACCACAGCAATTATGAAGACTCTAAACACAGCCAGTACTGAAGTTATTAGACACTGTTATTAGACAGCGTACATAGCTCAATTCTAAAATAGTGTGCAGAGCCGGCTGAAGAGGAAAGCCTAAGATAAAATATTCAGCTTGCTGTTAGTCTGTCTTCATCCTGCACAGAATTTCCCCAGTCTTTGCCATCACACCATTAAAGAAAAATTCCCCATGGAATAAGCAATCTCTTTCTCCCCAACAGAAGCATGATGTTAGGATAGAAGAGAAGGCCCGTGATGCACATCCCTTGTACTGAAGTTTCAACAGGACTTCACACAAAGCACCAAAGCACCACTTCCAAAAGAAATATTAATATCTTCATCGATTCAGAAGGCTTTGCTTATCACTATTTTGTCTATTCTATGACAAAAATAATGACAGCACAAGTTCCATCTTTGAATGCGATTCACATGTTCATAGATATCTCATAAAGTACAGCAATAACATGCAACAATTTTCTTCACATGAACAGATAATATACAAGTTTATTAGTATAAAAGCATGACTGATATTAATATCTGATTACATGTACTACGCTTCAATCAAAACCTGCACTTTCTACATAAAAAGTACTGATACTTAATTATAAAAAGTCATCTTTAATGCTTTACTACTACAAAGCTTCAATGAGGAATACTAAAGCTCCCCCTCAACCACATAAAAAGCCAGTCCAAGGAACTGGTACATGTTACAGCAAACACATATAAAGCAGCATCGAAGGTCTAGTCCTGTAAAGCCAAACTGATGTACAGTTACTGAGAAGTGACACATTCTAAAATTCACACAGCATGGGAGATTAAAAGCAGTCTAAATTCTTAAACTATTCATTTTGACATTTAAAAAATAAAAAGTGGCTCTAATACATAGTGTTATCACTAGAATTAAAGGGAATTTTCCAAGTTGGTTTTGCATCATTATACAGATCCATTTTACTTGCACTTTAACAGCTATAATGAGTCATTTACATTTTTACCTGCATCAGTAAGATGACTGGTCTTACACAAGAGATCTAATTTTCGGTTCCAAACACATAGATCACTCCCTCCAGACAACCATACATCCAGTCTTTGAAGAACTGTCAAACACTGTAGAACAAAAATCAGATATATGTCTCTGTAGAACAAAAATCAGATATACGTCTCCTGCAAAAGTTCTACAGGGAATTTCTCAGTTAAATGATCATGAGATTTAGTTAGGTAAATCTGTAAGTACTATGAAGTACAGTACCAAGGTGTCACTTCTTTGAGACATACGCATTTGGTTACATATTATATATTAAATTTTTCATCAACAATGCAGAAACTTATTTTTTTATTGATTTTTCCTGCTATTAACGTTTAAGAACTACTTTAAATGTAGGTTGCCGTTTGCAACACAGTAACAAAACCAAGCCATAAAAATACCTTTGTTCTACATTCTTTCAAAAAGAAAACTGAGATATTAAGAGTTCCAAAAACAAATTAGGAACCGTGTCCATTTCTCATCCACTCATTATGTACCTCTTCTTAAAACAAACATTGCTGTTCACTTTAACACACCCACCCATAGCACCCATGAGCCATACATAATAATTATCACATACAACAAAACAACAGACATTCGTAGGGTTTCTTCAGTATACCTTTACAGTAGAATGGAAACATGACACTTTTTGAACCTGTCTGCCACTAGTGCAGTCCCAAACCTGTCTTTGTTCATTAAGGAAATTGAACGGTTTCTAAGTATAATAAACATAAATGCTGTGTTTGTAACTAAATGACAGATTAAGAAAGATTTATGCAGAAACGTAAGTCTTCCAAACTCTGACTGTCTTTTCAATATTTGGTATAAATGACATATTAATAAAAGTCTGTTACAGATTCATTTTTGAATTGCATCTACTTGTGAGCAGCAACTGGCAAAACACTTGCGTAATCCAATTACACCTAATAGGTATTACTGGCCAGTAAGATATGAGACCTGTCTCAGTGCTGCCTTTAAAAGAAAAAACAACAAAACACAAAAAGCCCACAAAAATTTGAATTCTCTCCAGATCAAAGGATACAATAACTGTTCTATCAGCTGATGCTGTTATAATGAAAAGGTTTTTTTCTTCAGAAACATCTGATGAAGAAAATGGTGCTATGGCTGTAATTTTGTGTGTGTGTCCATGAAGTTCAAAAAGTTTTTCTCCAGTCTGAAAAACAAAAACGTGGAAAACTAAGTGTAAAATATGGAAAATGCCTACTTTAGCATAAAACATAGGTTACAAATGACTTTTGAAGGCCAAGAACTTTTAAGAGCCTAAAATCTCCTTTTCTAAAGTAATTTATGGATTTGCTTCTTACCACCTCCACTGCTGTTCAAGATTAAATAAGACACTAAGTAAGTTTAAAGGACTAGTACATAATGCAAATTACTCTCGGAGTAAAAAGCCCTATAAAAGCACTTAAGAAAAAAATTCTGTATTATACTTAATTTTAATGCAAATATTGGCCACTCATCCTTCTCAATGACTACTATGGTAATTCAGATTTGTTGACAAATCCTCACTTGAAAAAGTAATTTTTTTAATTATTAAAAAAACTGTACCTGTATTTATGGCAAACACAGTACTGTAAATTTCCTGCCAGCTTTATTTACTATGTACAGTATCTACAGATTCAAGCTGGTGCTTTAGACAACTGAAACTACTTCTGTGTTCAGATGGCAAAACTCTACAAACAAACATGCAGAAGCATACTGGTATTTTAAGCATGCAACTAAAATATGGGGTATTTTTAACTGCAAACTTCCTTACAGTTGTGGGTTAATGTTTTAAATTAAACTACAAAAGATTTCCTTTAACAAACACTATAAAAATCCTATAGAAGTAGAAACTAGAACTCAATTCATAAGCTGAATATCTAAATGAGTTTTTCATTCACAAACTGCTCAGAACACCGGTCATATATATTCAAATACGGAAGTTCTAATATTCAAAACCCTTTTACTTTTCCAAATTGTAGAATTAAATAATTACAAGAGGCCTTCAACAACAGCAAAGAACCAAATGGAACTGCTCAAAAGACAGGAAAAGTTTCAAGTCTTCCCTTCTGTATTTTAAAATTACACCATCATAAATATTGAATTTTTTTAGAAGATTTGTAAAAAAAATTTATATTCTCAGGTGTTGTTTCTTTCCTCAATTTGAATGTTTGATACACTTTAGACAGCATAGTATTTTTCCCCTTCAGTGTTTACAGCAAGCACAGAACATACCTTTAAAGAGTAATTAAAGGCACACATTCATACACACTTCTGCTCTTCACATCATTGTCCCATCTAAAATCTCTCTAAAATCACTGTCTTTCCAAAACAGTCTAACTTTCAAAACTTACTCTTATCTTGGCTTTTTACTTTCCTAAAATTTCTTTATAAACTACGATTTAACAGATTCCCTCCCCTTGTACATTTTCAAACTAGCTCTGGCAGCAATTCTTACTTATTCTGCTTTTTCACTGCTATACATTTCTAACTCTTTTCCACAACTTATACCCTCTCCACAGCACACAAGCTACCCTCCAAAACCCCCCCTAACCTGAGCATTCCACAGAAATATGATTCCATCATCTCCTGCAGATGCAAACCTGAAAAAAACAAATAAACACAACAAACTGAAAACTTTAATATAGCATAATGTAATGGAAAAGCAGTAAATAGTAACAAAATTAAAAACACAAGATATATCAGATTCTGGTTTTAATGAATAAATATGTATTTGTGAATCCAAATTAGATTTTCTAAACTGAAGTCAGTACATTTGAATAAGTGTTTATCAACATATACTTAAGATAAGAACAAGAATTAAGAATTCCAATACATACTATTACAAAAAGAACCCCACATTAAAGAACCAATTCTTTTAAAATATGAGCTCTTATACACCAAATAACAGCGAACTCTAAAACCAAGATCTATTACTCAGAGTCAACTGACTGCAAGACATTATCAAGTTACCACTCATCTGAGTTCAGCCCAGGAGTAAAGTAGCCCAGTATTTACCATTATAATTTAAATTGAGGCTTAAAGGAACTTCCAAGGACAGCACATTTGAAGGTGCTACATTTGACTTCAGATAAAAATCCAGATAGAAGGCATGCCAGGTGAGGAAAACATAAATTTAGATTAACAAAGTCTGACTTTAATTCAATCTTCTTCTCTAAGTTAGAGTCAGTATCTAACCATCTCCCTACGTTTGCTCCACATGGGTCACCTCATTCTTGTTTTGTCAAGATCATCTATAATGTTGTCTGTTTCCTGAGGAGAAAGGAACGGTCAAACAAGCAACAAAAAACCCTATACTTAAAATGTGTTATGAAGTCTGTTTAATTTAATATGTCAAATGCTAGAGTATTACATGCAATTTTATATCTGTCCATTTTTTGGAACACTCTTGCTCAGGATTAGCCTTCGTTAGTGACTCAATATGACCCTTACTTCATGTTCAAAATCTACAAGACCAAAAATGAAGAAGAAGAAAAAAAACAACCAACCAGCTTTCTGTTACATTCATACAGGATTTATTTAGTATCTTCAAAAACCAATCTGAGAACATTTTCCACTCACTGGTTTTATCTGAGCCACTGAGAAAACAAGAAAATCCTTCTGCAAAATTCTCAGTAAGATGATATTATCTAAGGACCTGAAGCGTGAAACTTGGCTTACAATAGCTGACAAAAAGCACACAATGGAATAGCTGTAAAAACTAAATAAAAACATTGCAGAACCTGAGTAACAGTTCTCATTTTTTTGAAAAGAATCAACTGAAAAGTATTATCAGGTATTTAACAACCCAGAAAATACCATATTCTTGATAAACAAAAACTCAGAACTACTATCCAGTGAAGCAACTCTATTAAACCCCTCAAACTCTAAGAATATTAATCAGTTAGATAACTTACTCCTTACCTGTATGCTATTTTACAGGATATCTTAAATGCAGCCATCCAGGTTTTAGCTTTACAATGATTATCATTAGTTTAGCTTCAGTAATTTACCTGCTACCAAATAACGAAGCCCAAAATGGTAAATGATTTCTTTGTATCAGACAGCAATCTAAGAATACTCTGGTATTTCTAAAAAAATCAATTGCATCTACTCTGTATGTGTTTTGAGAAAAAAAGACTTTGATCAAAGGGTTATTTTAGTAACTTGTCTGGGAATAAAAAGGACTGAAAAAATCCCACAGGATTCATTTCTTTTTATATGAACTTTATATAAATTTTCAACAGTTGTAGAAGAATAAATTAAACAGTAATGCATGTAACTTTTCTGTGGTCATTCCTGAACTGGAAGAGATCACCTGTGCAGTCTTGCCCAATCGATGTGCATGGGGAAGGAGAGAAAGAGAACCTTCTGCTGCAAAACACCTGCTGTACACTGCAAGGATTACAACAAACTCTTACCCACATCAACTTTGTGTAGTGTATTGATGAATATATTAGAAATTCCCTTCTGAGTTTATTCCATAAAAGATATAAATTACTACAACTCCTTAACAGAGATACTCTTGACTATTACTTACATTCTTAATCTCTAAACATTTTCTATTTAATTCTCTACATCTACCAAGAGTCACTACATTTTATTATTGACTAAAGAATTCACAACCCTAGTTTAAGGCAGATAATTATGTCTTCTCTTGTAGGATTAAGTTAAATTAAAGAACATGTAAGGCTAATTTAGAGAAAACTAGAATAGAAGCCAGGTTGTAATGTACAACTATTACAATTCATTCTATCAGTCACACTTCCAAAGTGACAAAGGGAAGTATAATTACTTCATCTCTGCTTCTTAACCAGTTTTCCAGTTTTTAGATAACTCTGTCCTCAGAAGATAGGCAACTCTTGTCTTCAGAAGAATAGGAAGAAGAAAGATTGTCCAGGAATATATAAAGAAGTGGACATAGCTGAAAACTAAATGAGACCAAAAAAAGGAACTGTCAAGTTTCAAAAAAGTACAGGAAGTTGAACCAGGTCAAACGAGAAATGTAATGCAGACATTAGGGATGTGGTGAATTCCTTCTTCATAGTCATTCTGAATAAAGTGGTGAAAATTTCAAAATTTGAAAACAAAATTGCATTAAGCAAAGCTAAAGTGAATTAAGTACTTTGGAAGAAAGTGCAGCAAAATTTGGAAAGAAGGGAATAGCAACATTCACTATTGTTGAAGAGTCCATGGCCAATTGCTACAGTGTATCTGCAGGAGTCTATTACATTCTTTCATGTAAATAACTGGTGAAGTAACAGTGATCCTCAACACATGTATCCTCTCAGAGCAGAAACAGTCACGACCGCATACTGTCTCCAGAGAAAGAGTCTGTCTGTATGCATGTACCAAAGGGAATACCCAAATCAGGAACAGGCTGGAAAAGGACAGCTGAATAAGCTAAAGGCTTTTCTTCTAAAGGACTTTGCACTAAGAAACATAACTCCATTACTATTATCTTCTCATGAAAATAAGGGAGTGTTCATCCTTTGCCTTTTTTAACTCCAGTTTTTCCTGCCCTCCCCCACCAAAAGTAAAAAGAGAGGATTAGAAATATTACTACATTTTACAAATGCTCTCCAAAGTACTGCTAAGGACACTGTGAAACAGTTTGAAATGGTATTTCATACCTGCAGTCATCTATTTGCACTAGAAATCGTACTATATCTTGATGACCTTTCAACACAAGGAGCTCCGTGTAAGGATTCTGTATTTGTTCTTCACCAATTGTCTGTACAGAGGATTTCTAAAATTCAAAAACAGGAATTACATTTATTTTGTATTGATAGAATTATTTTCACCAGGTCTTTGCAACGTCTGACAACCTACATACTCATGTCAAGTTTCTGAAATATTTTCTCTTAATGAATACCATTACAAAATATAGTTTCTTACTACTTCAAGTAAATAATAGCTTTCTATAGCATGTGTTTTAAATTACATTTATATAGCATTTTCTGTTTAACAAAACATTTTGTACTGCTTTAATTGCTGATACAGCAAGATGAAAATGGAGTTTAGTTATGAGCTGTCATGTGGAGCCAGCTTTATGACTCAATTCACCATACATTCAGTTTTTTATTAAATTACGTCTCTTATGAGAGGTCTGTGAACCCCTCAGATCTTTCATATGCTGTTCAATTTTAAAATCCTACATAAAGACAATATATTTAAAACAAGCAAGAATAAATGCTGTTCTGTTACATAATATATACATCATCCATTGGTACTCTATTCAGAAAATACCAAAGCAAACCACTTAAAGAAATATAGAGAATGAGTAATCATTTTATAGAACAGCATTTGCAATTACCTCCAACTAGATTATTAATTAAAAGGACAATCAATCACTTGGAGCAAGCTGATCATCAGGCAGGGTCAATAAGATACTGAATAGAACTGCAGTTTCAAGGCATAATAGTTCTGCTAATCTCAATAATCAGCTTGTTTCAAGACAACTTTTTTTAATTTGTGTCTTACACATTCTTGAATGATGTGCTATTAGGCATTATTTTTTAAAAAAACAATCTAAACAGCTCAGTAGTAACTCATGACAACACTCTCCTCCCTCTGGATTTGTTTCAAACAACAGTCAGCTTAACCTTACTTCCAAGACTGTCTCTTCCCTGAGGACTTCAACTGAACCTACACTGTAAAACTACAGAACTGTACAACATGCAGCACACATGACAGGTAACATCACAGCAAAGAAAAACATGTTATCCTCAGGAACTTGATAATTTTCTTGAAGGATTAATGAATTATTTTCTATTACTTTGATATTGGTACTGTGATACTATTCTTCAGAAGATAAGAATGATAAAGCCAATAAATAGTGAAAGAAACCCGTGTTTCTATTAAAAATGAAGAGTTCTTCATTTTTAAATTAAGTTCTAGTGATTTTATCTTGATTTTGTGCTATGTGATGCATTTCAAGAAGTAACTGTTCCTCACTTTACACAATCAGATGTGAATAGCAGTTTCTATTTAAAATAATGCAAGTAGAATCTGCATGGCTATAAAGAAAAGGTGGACAA
The DNA here is from genome assembly GCA_013399895.1 of Serilophus lunatus. NCBI lineage: Eukaryota > Metazoa > Chordata > Aves > Passeriformes > Eurylaimidae > Serilophus > Serilophus lunatus. The sequence goes on along the minus strand of VXBA01005294.1, from coordinate 281,973 downwards.
ACATCGAATCTTGGAGTTCAGCCATCAAAAGCTAATCAAAACATGCCACAAATAGATAGATAGACAGACAGACAGACAGACAGACAGACAGACAGACAGATAGATAGATAGATAGATAGATAGATAGATAGATAGATAGATAGATAGAGTTCCACGTTTCCTAAGCGAATCCCTGTACATTAGCAAGACTGTACTCAGGAAACATACATCAAACAATTGTAACACTGCTGTGAAAAACTCAGAATTTGTATCATTAACATCTCAATTCTATAGTCTGCTTTTACTGCCTATTTAGTACAAGAGAAGGATACTTCTGTTGAACAATGTGTCAAATCTTAATTCTAACAATGCCTGTGAATACTGGAAGGTACAGTGCTGATGGGACACTACAGATAAGAGCAAAATAACATTTTGTCCTCCAGAACTGTTGTACAACAAACAATGCCCTCTTCAGATCTTCATTAATATTTACCAAAGTGTGGGGTTACAAGAGCATTCTGTCTCTGAAGGAATCTGCTTTTGCTGTACAAACTATGAACTGAAATTTACACTTCATGAACTCAGAACAGCTTGGCCAGAGTGCACTGCCACTCTAACACATCTCTCTGAAGTCACAGCACATATAACACACACTGCCCGCACACTGCTATGGGCTTTATCAGCTCTTTAAGGACTAAAAGTTATGAAGATGATTATGGGAAAGAATATTATATAGAGCAGGGAGGAAAAAAAAATAATTCAGGACTAACCTTTTTCACAGAGAAGCAAAATTACTGCTGTCACTCCACAAAACAGTGGTAACAATAAGAACAAAAGTCCTGTGGATTTGGTTTAACCAAGCTGTGACTGGCAGAATGGAAGAACCTCGATTCATGCTTTATTAAATCATAGTATAACTAAGCCACACCCAGATCTTAAGCTTTGGAGAGGGACACATACCAAAGCAGTTTTCTAGCACAGTTTACAAAGCTCCATCATATTTCCCATCCTCCTCTTAAAAACTGCACACAAACCTGCTAAATATGACTGCAATACAACCAGTATTTTGACTGATGACAGAAGTCAGAGGCAATCCCCCACACCCTCATTCCCAGCTGTCACAGACCCAAATTTCCACCAAAGAAGCACTGGCATTTGAAGTCATCCATGATATTGACAGGATGTGACATGCTCATGAACAGCTGATGGGAAATAATTACTTCCTCATACATGTTTAGGTTACAAAAGCACTAAGAGTATGGAGCACAGTAAAATTAATTAACCCGTGTTAAGTTTCTGAGAACTTCACCAGACTCTTAGGAGACATGAAAATCCCAAAAATCTCTCCCTCAAACCCAGTAAAACTTTTTACCTTGGTGGCAGGAAGGATGTCAGTGCATAGTGAACTATATAACAAAACACATTTCATGGATGACAAACCAAGAAGAAATGCTAGAACACTACTCCCAAATACTGGGACACATAAGTAACAAGTTACTGCCTCTAATTAACACTTTCAGCCCAAATGAGGGCAGGACTTACCTGCGGCTCTCGCAAGCTACACAGCCCAGCCCAGCCCAGCCCAGCCCAGCCCAACTCAGCCCAGCCCAGCCCA